>JAPKLW010000449.1:27870-109673 GCA_026898455.1 Plectranthus barbatus
CAGCCCAGTTGTCAAGGCTTCTACGATCCGGATTATGATTTCTCTCGCTGTTATTCACAAATGGCCGCTTCATCAGCTTGATGTCAAGAATGCGTTCCTCAACGGTCTTCTCACCTCGCCTGTTTATATGCATCAACCTCCGGGCTTTGTTGATCCTCGATATCCAAACCATGTTTGTCACTTGAAGAAAGCTCTGTACGGTCTCAAGCAAGCACCACGGGCTTGGTTTCAACGTCTCAGCTCATTCCTATTATCGATAGGATTCACGTGCAGCAAGTCTGATACATCGCTATTTATCTACTTGCATGGAACAATTCGGCTCTATCTTCTTGTTTATGTCGATGACATAATTCTTACGGGCAGCAGCTCCACTTACATTTCGAAATTCATTGCTCGACTCCACGCTGAATTTGCAATCAAGGACATCGGCCAACTGAGTTACTTCCTCGGTTTAGAGGTCACTCATTCGAAAGACGGTCTTCTCTTATCACAGGCCAAATATGCACGTGATATACTGGCCCGCACTGATCTCCTAGACGCAAAGCCAGTCGGCACTCCATTACCGCATGGACTCACTTTATCTCAAACCGGTGATCCGTTTGATAACGTCACTCTCTATCGCTCCATCGTCGGTGCTTTGCAATATCTGACAATCACTCGACCGGATATCTCTTTCGCGGTTAATTTGGCTAGTCAATTTCTCAAAGCGCCCACACTAGAGCACTTTCAGTCGGTCAAGCGGATTCTCCGTTACATCAAGGGAACTCTCTAGCATGGACTTCTTTTCTCGCATGGATCTTCTTGCGACTTAATTGCTTACTCTGACGCCGATTGGGCGCGTTGTGTCGACACCAGGCGATCCACATACGGTTATGCTATCTATTTGGCCGAGAACTTGGTATCCTGGAGTGCGAAGAAACAACCGACCGTTGCTCGATCTAACTGCGAATCCGAGTACCGCGCAATGGCAAATACATCCTCTGAAGTAGTCTGGATTTCTTCAGTCCTTCGTGAGCTGAAAATCCCGCTCACTCGTCCGCCGACCTTATTCTGTGATAACAAAAGCTCTATCTTCCTAACTCAGAATCCAGTGGCTCATAAGCGCGCTAAACACATTGATATAGACTATCATTTTGTGCGCGAATTGGTTCAATCCGGAAACTTGGTCACGGAATTTATTCCAACTGACCATCAAATTGCCGATATTTTCACCAAGGCTTTACCGCGGCCACTGTTCGAATTTTTTGGTCGCAAGCTTCAACTCACGGTCATCCCAGAAGTTTCGCTTGAGGGGGGATGATAGAATATATTTCAAAATATATTTTAGATATGTTTCCTAGATTCATATATCTTGTATCTAGGGTTTTCTAGTTTACGTATATCTTTTTGTTCTCTATATATATTCATCAATAAAGTATTTTGTTTCTTGCGGAAAACCCTATCAGAACCTGCTTTTAAATAGATATAGATTTGATAATGATTTTAACCGAGAAAGTAAATTTAACAATAATAACAACCTTAGCTATTTTATATGTTCACAACAAAATAATAAGAAGAAATTTGGCAAGCCAACCCTAATAAGAAATCAAGAGTCGAAAATTAAATTTTAAATTTCATTCTTTCTATCAAGATCATTGTGTTTTTTTTTCAACCGGCTATCATTTTCTCCAATAATTTAAATATTAAAAACATGATATGAATAAGCTCAAATCATCAACACCCTACCTCAATGAACCAGTACAAAATCCGAACATTTTCTTGACTCTAATAAACTTCATCATAACTATAATCAACTTCTTATCTACATCATTTCTTTATTGTCCCTAATCCTCTTCATCTTGAATGTTGACTCTGAAGAATCTATTGGTGCTTCACATCCCAAGCACTATTACAACTTGCACGTGATCACCAATATATATCAGTCAATATTAGGGGTGGCAATTCGTGCGGATCGGATCCTTATCGTGTCAATCCGTTATCGATCCGATCCGTTAAGGTCAAATCCGTATCCGATCCGTAAAAAAAATCAAAATCCGTATCCATATCCGATCCGTTAAGCTCAAATCCGTATCCGCCCGAATCCGATCCGTATCCGTTAAGGGTCCAATAAGTATACAATCCAAACGATCCGTTATGTATCCGATCCGATAAGAATCCAAATTGGATTAATTCAATACGAATCCGTTTCAATAAACACAATTATAATCCAATAAAAATTTGATAAGATAATACAAAATATTCATATTTGATTGTTCAAATAATGTGTTTGATAAATAAATAAAACTCTAACTTCATTTGAAACTAAAATCCTCAATCAAATATCCGAAGATACATAGATAAATCTTAAATTCTAATTCTAGTGATCAAACATGC
Source organism: Plectranthus barbatus (assembly GCA_026898455.1). Taxonomy (NCBI): domain Eukaryota; kingdom Viridiplantae; phylum Streptophyta; class Magnoliopsida; order Lamiales; family Lamiaceae; genus Plectranthus; species Plectranthus barbatus. The sequence continues at coordinate 30,244 of JAPKLW010000449.1, forward strand.
TCATTTCTAAATACTGATCAATCTTTCACCTTAGTTTGCCACTTACAATTTTGTGGCAGAAAAATATTAATTAAAACTTTAAGATTTATAACAAATAAAATAACTTATAATAAATACTTTTAATCTATCATGGTGAAATTGAAAGAGTTGAGACAAGGAATGAGAATCTACAATACTTTCATCAACATTAAAATTTAAGATCTCACCTTTTAGTTAATCCGTTGATACACCTTAATTGAAAACTTGAAGTTGAGAAAAAAAGAAAGTTATTAAATTTTGATAGTAGAAGAAAATAAATATTAAAAAATATAATTAATAGATAAATAAATACATTTTTTGGTGGTGAATTAATAAAATGGAACACGAACAATGAAGAACCAAGAGATTTGAGCTTTTTAAAGAACTTTAAATCTATATTAATATATCAAAATCAATTAATTAATTATTATATTTAAAAAATAAATATTTTTTATTAATTTATTAACGGATATCCGTATCCGATCCGAATCCGATCCGTTTAATGAATTATCCGATCCGATCCGTATCCAATCCGAATCCGATCCGAAATTTTCGTGTCCTTATCGTGTCGATCCGATAAGGATCCATATCCGATAAGCCTCAATCCGTATCCGTTATTATCGTGCGGATTCATGTCGGATTATCGGATCGGATAAAAAATTGCCACCCCTAGTCAATATACATTTTCATTGGTTTTAAGAAACCTAGTTGGACTAAGTTGCATTTCTACTTATAGATAACTGACCAATTGATATAAAAACTAAATACAAAAATTATATTAGTATATCACAATGCAAATATAACACCTAAAACAATAATAAAGAATAAAAGTATGACAACACAAATTTAAAAATCAAAATATTGATTAAAAAAAATATTGATATTTGTGGATCAAAATCTTCTTCCCAATAAAAAATACTCTCTCTGTCCCATTGAAGTAGTCTCATTTCTCATTTTTGTCTGTCCCATAAATTAGTCTCATTTTCCTAAAATGACAAACTTTTTCACACTCATCAATAAAATATTAATTTCACTACACTCATAACCCTTAACCTCCGTGCCGAAAAGAAATGGGACTACTCTAATGGGACAGATGGAGTATCATATTTGATATTCATGGTTTTAAACTAAATGAATTACTATACAATAATATAAACTTACTATTCGTGCAATTTAATGAAGTGTAAATAATAAACATGATTAAGAAGCGACTCATTCTAATAACCACCTTGAGCAAATCTCAATGGATGCTTCTTAAAATCCAAGTCATTCACAGATTCAACAACTTTATAAGTTTTTATGTAGAAATTGATATTGAAAAAAAAATTAGCTACAACTACAAATTAAAAGAATATACACTAAATGAAATAAGCAACATAAAAATACATCAATACAAAAAATGACATGATATTCAATTAGCAAATGGAAATCAATTATACGTTATACATAACTTTTAAGAAATCAATGCATACAATCAAACTGAACGTTACTTACGAAGTTAACTACTAATTATGATAATTAGTGATTAATATAATGTTGTTGAAATATTATATACATACAAATCCATTATTTATAATAAACATTATTCTCTTATTGAATAAAATGAATTAATAATTTCAATAATTTGTGAATGATTATTATTTAAATATTTATATAATATTATTTTTGGGTAATTTTGTAAGGGAATTTTTTTTGTTAGGGTTTAGCTTTAGTTGTAGATATAGAATAAAATTACTTTTTTTAAAAAAAAACTGAATCGATGTTATTTTCTTTTAATTGAAATTTTATTGAAGATATTTAATTTATTTATATATTAAATGAATCAAATTTATTATTGTGATTTTTCTAATGTACACCTTTATTCCTTTCATTTTTATTTTTATTTTTGGATAACACGTTAAATTAATGTGATTTGCGTTACTTAGTTATTAGTTGACCTTTATACACTTTCTATTTATATCTACGATTCTTATTGTTAAATTCTTATAGTATATGATATTGCTAATTATTTCCTTATTTGTTTAAGAATTATTTTAGAAAACTTAAAAGGAGCAGGAAAAAAAATGCTTTGGGGCTCCGATTATATATATATATATATATATATAGGGAGTGATTCACATACTAAAAATTAGTTTGTGCTAAATAGGAATGGATCTACACCATTCATCTAAAAAATTCAATGGTTGAGATTAAAATATTTTCCCAGATTTTATATTTTTTTGCTTTATAAATCATGCTTAATAATCATGCTTAATCGAATTAAGCACGATTTATAAAGCAATTAAGCACGAACGGAAATTATGCTTAATTTTTTAATTTTTATGCTTTGATCTCAACCATTGATGTTATCAATCCAAAGGCTGAGATTCATTCCTATTTAGCACAAACTTAAATTTTAGCACTTGAGTGAATCTAAATATATATATATGGATTCATTCATCATCCACGATTCCCATTATTTGCATTTAATTTAATTCTGATTCAATATTATTATGAATATGGAGTGTCAAATGAAATGAATAGAGCTAAAAAATAAATCACATTCAAAATCAAAATCAAAATCAATGGAGTAATTAAATCAGTACTCATTAAAGCAAAAAATCTATTATTATGATACTGCAATAAGTGACATTAAATCGAATTATTATTTTCACAATTAATTCTTGGTAACAACTAACAATCCACATTTAAGAAATTAAATTGTTAATTTTCAAACGAAACGATCCAAATTTGCTTCTGGTCTACTTTCCATAAGCATTCGTCTCCATATTTTCATTCCTAATTCAATATTTATGTATTCGTTATTTTCCTAATTAATATTGATTCTTTTGTTTCATAAAGTAATTATTTTCAACTGCATTTTGACAGCTAGCACTCAAATATAGAATGCGTTGTCTAAAAAGAAATATAGATTGTGTAGTCCATGGATTCGAATACTAGAGTCGCAGTTACATATATAATCATCTGTAATATATACATATATACCAGCCAACACACCCCGATTTCCTCAAAGGAGTTGCAATCGCCGGGAATTCAAGAAAATGACCACGTCCGGCGACCGCCATGAGGCAGCCGCAGTGGGCAACCAGTCACCAGAAAAGCCGGCTCACCGGAGTCTTGAAATAGAGGGTTACATATAATATATTATATTAATATTAATGAGTGTTGAGTTGTTAAAGTAACCTAGTATATATTTGCGTGTGCAGATGGGGAGGGGGAGGGGGAGGGGGAGGAGAAGGAGGATTACTGTCCGATCGAGCAGGTGCGGCTGACGGTGCCGACGACGGACGACCCGACGGTGGCGGTGCTGACTTTCAGAACATGGTTTCTGGGCATAATATCGTGCATCATGCTAGCGTTCGCCAACCAGTTCTTCGGGTACAGGCAGAATTATCTGAGCATCAGTGCTGTTGCAGCGCAGATAGTGACGCTCCCACTAGGAAAGTTGATGGCCAGAGCCCTTCCCACGACGACGTTTCGGGTGCCGATGACGCCGTGGTCGTTTTCCTTCAACCCGGGGCCATTCAGCCTCAAGGAGCACGTGCTCATCACCATATTCGCCAACTGCGGCGCCGGAGGTGTTTACGCCGTCGGCATCATCGACATCGTCAGGGCCTTGTACCATCGCCCGCTCAACCCGGTTGCCGCCTGGTTATTGGTTCAAACAACTCAGGTAGCTAATTAATGTAAATATGTAATGCACGATTCGATTCCATTCTCAAATTTGGGGTTCACAATTGTCAGATGCTTGGGTATGGGTGGGCTGGGATGTTCCGGAGGATTCTGGTAGACTCTCCATTCATGTGGTGGCCAGGAAAAATGACTACAATCTCGCTCTTCAGGTAACCAAATCTCAACAAATAAATCTCATGAAATTGATGTATGAATAATATGTACGTATATGTATATGGATGAATGGTTGATGATCAGAACATTGCACGAAAAAGATGTGAGGAAGAAGGGAGGTGTATCACGGCTGCAGTTCTTCATCATAGTGTTCGTATCAAGCTTTGCATACTACATAGTCCCAGCCTATTTCTTCACTACAATATCCTCCATTTCTCTTCTGTGCTACATCTGGAAAGACTCCATCTTGGCGCAGCAGCTCGGGTCGGGTCTGAGTGGGATGGGGATCGGGTCGTTTGCTTTGGATTGGGCTGCAGTTAACTCCTTGGGAGACCCCATCTCCACCCCGGGCTTCGCTATCATCAACGTGATGGTTGGGTTCGTGTTGGTGATGTATGTGCTCACACCCATCACCTACTTTAAAAACATATTCGACGCAAGGAAGTTCCCCTTCTTCTCATCCCATACATTTGATGATACGGGTAATCTCTATAACATATCTCGTGTTATCAACCCGACTACTTTCAGCCTCGACATAGCAGCCTACGAAGGCTACAGCAAGCTCCACGTTAGCACTTTCTTTGCTTTCACTTACGGCGTTAGCTTTGCTATGCTCTCCGCCACCCTCACCCACGTTGCGCTCTACCATGGAAAGTAAGTCAGTACTCCTCCACATTTCACCCACCCTCAAATTTTCTTGTTATTTTACAATGGTGAATGTGTGTGTAGAACTATTTGGACGTTGTGGGTCAAAGCCAAGAGCAACCTGCAAGCAAAGCAAGATGTCCATACAAAAATAATGAGGAAGAACTATGCTTCTGTGCCTGAGTGGTGGTTTCATGTCATACTTGTTGTTGTGTTTTGCCTCTCTCTCTATGCTTGTGAAGGTTTCGGCAAACAACTTCAACTTCCATGGTGGGGGCTATTATTGGCTTGCTTCATGGCCTTTTTCTTCACTCTGCCAACGGGTGTGATACTAGCCACAACAAATCAGGTACGTTGTGGGTATGAATATGGACTCCCCTAGCTTGCTTTTTTTTTCTTTCTTAAATAACTTACTCAAATGTACGTTTTTGCAGTATATCGGGTTGAACGTTGTGACGGAGATGTTGATAGGCTACGTTTACCCTGGGAGGCCACTGGCTAATGTAGCTTTTAAGACGTACGGCTACATTAGCATGATACAAGCGCAATCATTCCTGGAAGATTTCAAACTAGGCCACTACATGAAGATCCCTCCAAGATCCATGTTCCTTGTTCAGCTGGTGGGCACAGTGGTGGCGTCGTCGGTCTACTTCAGCACGGCATGGTGGCTCCTATCCACGGTGGACCATATTTGTGACACGGCTGCTCTACCGGAAGGGAGCCCCTGGACTTGCCCTGGTGACAATGTCTTCTACAATGCTTCCATCATATGGGGTGTAATCGGGCCTATGCGAATGTTCACTAGCAAGGGCTTGTATGGGCTAATGAACTGGTGGTTCTTGTTCGGGGCGGTGGCGCCTCTGCCTTTCTACTTTCTTAGCCGCAAGTACCCGGAGAAGAAGTGGATTCAGTTGATCAATGTGCCTCTGATACTAGGAGCGACTGCTGGCATGCCACCAGCAAGATCAATCAACTTCATTATGTGGGGAGCGGCAGGCTTATATTTCAACATTTATGTGTATCGAGTGCACAAGAAATGGTGGGCTAGATACGCTTATGTGATGTCGGCTGCGCTTAGTGCTGGAATTGCCTTCATGGCCATCTTGGTTTTCTTCGCTCTGCAGAATCACAATGTTCCTGGTCCCGAGTGGTGGGGATTGGCGGACGACCACTGCCCTCTGGCTACTTGCCCGACTGCCCCTGGAATCCTAGTTGAAGGCTGCCCGGTTCACTAATTATATGCATGCCTATCTTTTACATGATTTAAGAAGTTTATGTCTAGTACACAAACCTAATCATTTCATTTGCCATTCACTAGTATTATATCATTCTAGCCAGAATATCTTGTCATATTTTTAAAAATATACATTCCGTTCATAATGATTTGAATAGAAGATTTTATGGTCGAAACTCTTTTTCTTCATCGTATAAGGGTTCTTTTATCATAGTTCCCCTCCCAATAAAGAAAAATTCTTCTAATGCTTTTTAAAATTTCGACCTAGAGCGTAGAGTGTGAATAATAATAATATTGTTATTATTATTATTATTATTAATAGGTCATTCTTTTGTGCATATTTGTAAATAGTGATAAATAATTTTCTAAAAATAAAAAAAAAAATTGAGCAAAGGCAAAATGAACTCCAAAATTTGTAGAATTTGAATTGAACGAAATAGTAATATGGTTGACTACGTTTACTATATGATGAAATCTGACTGTGACTTGTATTTACCCATGCTCAATATAATTATACTCCACTATGAATGAGGGAATAATGAGTATAGAATTTGTGATTGAATTCTTACGTGACTAAGAGATCAAACTTTTTTCCAAATCTCGTACTTTTATTGTTTAAAACTTAAGGAACTTCTTAAAACAGCAAATAAATTATAAACTGGTTACGGTGAAAGAATTCTAAGATGTCACATTTATTCCACATGTTACGTAAAAGAATGTTTTGAACTACTCTGCATTATATTTTAGTACAAAACAAAAGAACCACATCATAAGGTTAATACAACCTTTTACCTTCTTACACAGGTTTATGCAATGTTCTTACTTTAATCTTTCCCAAGAACAATTTCAACACCTCTTGCTAGGATGAGACTCAATTGAGTTGGTTATGTTCTCATAACTCGTTCTTTCCTACTCCAGATACACATCCTACAATCTTTGATGCATCTTTTATCACTTCTCACTTTCATGAAAGTCTGTCCATTACTGGTACTATAAGTAAATGGAAAAGGAGAAAAACCTCAAGTTTCAGTGCATTATAGTTATAGAGCTCTTTAACTTTAGCCACGCAGGATCGATGGATCTTCCTTTCCATAATTTTCCTGAAAGTAAAGCTCGTCTGTAAGCAATAACAACAATATATAGCAGATAGAATGGATGACATGTTACGTCGCATACATAGAGAATTTGCTTCTGGACCTCATTACATAATTCCAGGGCTTTAACTACCAACCAAGAGCACTTAAAATCTTGAATGTCAGTTCCTATCTGAAAATCACAAAACATGTAAGTTATTTACTTGCCCCAACTCAGGACATTGTCTCTTGATATCCACTGTTTCACAGATCCCCAATGTTTACCTTTCCAATCACCTCTGGCTCACCAAAGCAATCTAGATAGTCATCCTACAAAAAAAAAAAAAAAAAGGAATTTCTGATGACTTGTGATCTGCAGCTGACTGCAGAAGAAATGCGATTTTCATTTAGAGAACTTCAAAACACATGCATCAAGTGGCAGGTAAGAGTTTCTAGCTGATGACTTTACGGGCTGCCCTGAACTTGAAAATATATACCCATTTCGATCAGTATGTCCTTTACAATGATAAGATTTTCCAAACATAAGAAGTGCACATGCCACCTACGAAGGTCCAAGCAAATGAAATAATTTGAGTGGTAAGATTGATCAAACTAGTTTCAACTCCCCTTTTCATGGCATTGATGCAACATAATCTTTTATGAATTGTAATGGAAAGTTATTCTATCTTCTATTGGAAGAGGCAAATGTCTGTTTCTGAGTCCTTAATAAAACAAATTTCCTGGTCATAATTTCATATTCTTAGTTTAAGTACTTTATTGAGAAATTATTTTTTTTTTTAAAAAAAAAAAAAAGCCTCTGCTTGTCATTATCATTTTTTTCTAATAAAGGCTTCTTGCGCAGAGCTTGTTCAATGCTTTATAGACATGCATTCAGAAAAAAATATCCATTTGTTGATGAGAATGCAGACATATTATAATCTCCTACATTCCTTTTCTGGTGAACAGTTGAAATCTCCTTCAACTTTCGTACAAGCAAGAAATCTATGATCTGGATAGAAACCATAACTGAGAAACCCATTTAGAAACACTCTGGCATTAAGAAGAGAACAATGCTCTTAGGTTTTATACATCAAGTAGATAGATCGGCTATATACGCAGTCTAAATGTAGAGCTTACTCACAGGAAGATAAAATGAGTAATAGGCAGTTTTGTACTGAACAATGCGCCGATGCCTGTGTAACAACAGAAGAATGAGGATATAATGATCTCGAACTTGCAGAGAAGCCATTAAAATACAGGATCAGAGATATTTTTCACAGCAACAGAATAGAAATGGAATTAGGGATTTGAAAAGATGGTCCAATCTTGATAGTTCTTTTCTCAACTCCAAGAACATGGAACAAAAAGTGGATTCAGCAGTCAAGCCCGTTCAGAATTCATACTTACAAAGGTAAAGAGTACTTCGATAAGTCCTTCTCTCCACTTAGTGTGGTTATCAAATCTATCATCTGCCCATGTGCTGTCTGAAACTCTACCTGTTAATTCATTGAATAATCTTAGTAGGGGAAATAAAATGTGGTCTTTCAATAGAATGAACTCAACTACCAAATTTTAAAGTAGGGCTAGAACCAGACCTCATTAAATAGATCCAACAGATCCACATAATAAGGCTTTCCTTTAAAATGCTTTTTAAGAATTCTTGAGATTTGGTTGCGAAGTAATATCCCATCATTTGCTGCTATCATGCCAACCTAGGGAATAATTATTACCAGTATAGTAAGCCAGTGTGCTTCAATATTCACCAGACTTAACAAGAAAATAAATTTGATGCAAAAGTTATCCTACAATAGCCCCACCTTGGGCAATCTGAACCAACAGGGTTGACCTCGGCGAGTATGGGAGCCATCCATTATATCATCAAGAACAAGGAAATATGCTTGCAGCTGTTTAGATGTTAATTGTGATTATTTCCTAGAAGCTGAAACACTCATAATTTGGGAAAGCAATAACTAGAACCAAACTAAAAAGCCAAATGAAGCACAGTTATCACAACACGAAAGTGAAGAGTTTAGAAACAAAGGCCATGGATTTTTTATACCCACTCAATGCACCATCCAAGTGAGCAACCAAGGAAGAACTCATCATCAGTCAGTTCTTTGCCTAGTTTCAGTAACTTATAGCTTTCAATGACAGATAGCCCTCGATTCAGCTTCCCTACAACAGAAGAGGAAATACATGATGGGAGAATGACTCATCATGGAGCAGTTATATAATCAGTATTCCAGCCAATGCATTCAGTTTATTTTAAATATGTGAATCCTACCTCCAGGAACATTGTAGTCCAACATCTGTAATTTAAAAAAAAAAAAAAAAAAAAAGGTCAGAGTTGATTATATGAATAGGACATAATACATGTTCGAAAATTTTGAATTGTAAACAAAGCTTTTGTTATTGGATTAGACATACACTTCACATGTTTCTAGCCATTTATATGGAATCATCAGACGACACAAGTCTTCGATAAGAATCTACAACTACTGTGAAAAAAATATGCTAGACGTGTTCAAATGGGTGAGAAATTAGAATTAGATTGTACGACTTTGAAACCCGATGCTAGAATCAAGTAATCAACGGCTCATAGGATTCTTTGATAGAAAGACAACAAAGAGGGTATAAGTTTCAGCAACATGCTAATTCAAAGATAAATGACAACTGATTCGCTAAAGCAAAGAGCACAATGAAGACAATCCTTGATTAAAAATGCACTCACTCTAGTAAACAATGATCCCATCCCATGATCAGAACAAGTTATGATTGCAAGTTTTCCCCCTCATTTCAGCTTATAATGTTCATGCTTCTGCAGTAGCTAATTAGTTAACTAGTTCGCCCCTCCTAAAAGAATATCCATCGAATCTGATTCTGATTCATCACGCATTGTGCCATTATCTTCAGCTTACGTTTTAGAAAATTACTAAGAATTCTGTCTATTTTAACGCGGGGCCATTATAGATTTCCACAACGATAAGATTATGGTTTGGCACCTAGAGGTCAAGACAGCAAAATCAAAATAAAAGTTTAACCTTTAATTTATCTCCACATGAATTACATTCTTCTCCGTAATATACAGCAGCGGCTTGGATAGATTTAAAAAATAAATAAAAACACGCATACACACAGAGACATGCATATACAGACTCACAAAATGCAACTAGGAACCTTATCGGCCAAACGCAAAATAATTTGATAGACAGAATTCGAGAATTCAACCAATAACGGAAAATAAAAGAACTAGCAACAGGATTATGATGGTGAAAAAGAAGTACCTGCTCAACCCAGCAACGAGAATCAAGGGTAAACTCGAAACCAGGGTCATTGAGGAGCTCCGATTTCAAAAGAGAGTAGGCATGCAGGAACTTGGAATTGAAATCTGCCATGGCGCGAGTGAAATGAGTTTTGGGTAGTTCGATTCAAGGTTCAGCAGCCACCAGATGCAGTGCTTGTCTTGTTCATTACCTAAAATTCATGCACCTCTGGTTCAGGATTTTTTATTTATTATTTCAAATTTTGTTTGCATTCAATTTTTTTTATTAAATTTAAAATGTATTTAATAAAGAAAATACTTTTTTGAAAACTATTGTAAATATAAAAATCGAAATGGAGGGCTTAAATTTAATGAAGATGTATACTTTACTTTTACATCTATGTATTATACTTTTATATAGCATATAATAATATATGTTTGTCATAGCATAACATAATTAAATCATATTATTTCTTATTTATTGGGATTTATGTTCCATTTAAGTTTTATATTAATTATATAATACGTATATATGATTAAAAAAGATATACTCCCTCTGTCCCAAGGGAATTGTCCCCTTGGGACATGGCACAATAACCAATGTGGTAGAATGTGGTAGAGATAGATAAAATTATTATTTTATTAGTTAGTGTGTATTAACTTTTCATTTTAGGTAAGTGGACAATTCGTGTGGGACGGACGAAAAAGGAAAGAGGGACAATTCGTGTGGGACGGAGGGAGTATATGATATAGGTTTTATAATATATCTTATTACTATTTTATAGGATAAGTAGTTAAAACTTAATCCTCTATTTCGGGGATCATTTTTTTTTCTCTTTATTTATATATTTCTTCTTTTCATGCTTTTACCCATGACCTTAACCACTCAACTATCACATTAGTTTTGTGGCCGCTTGGTTTTTGCTGAGTGCAAGAGGATGATTAATAAGATATGGCCACTACTGAAAGAGTGGCCTATGAACATGCTCCAGATTCAAAAAAAAAAAAAAAAAAGGATATCGAACATAAAAATAGTGTGAGCGTTTGTATTTTCTAAAGTGATATTCTTTATACATTCATTTCATCCTTTTGACCTTGTCATCATCTCTTTCACAAAGCATTCAATATAAGAAAGATCCTACTTTCATAGAGTGAATCCAATGGTAAAAAAAAATTATAGTTGAATTGTGATAAGGTGATTGTTTGGTGTTTCTTAGAAGTTGTGTAAAGTTTATATAAGGTAATTGGAAACTTGCATCTTTATGAAATGAATCACTGTCACAAATTTGATTTTCTTTAAATGTTGTGCTTGAGATTCGTGTTTACTCACTTGTTTGTTTTACTTTGCTACCTTTTCGGAGAATCGTCATTAGTCTCACTTCATTCAACTGTGAGTATGCTTGCTTCTTCCTACGTGAAATAATTTAGTGATCGAGTTTATTAGAAACGGCTAGTTTAAAGATACAGAAAAGTGTAACACAAACATAGAAATGAGTATGCAGCAGATTTAAGAATTTATGGGTTTTATTGCTAAACTCATGAATGCGTCATGGAAAAAATAGTTTTACTATGATCACAAAGTTTACACAGCAAAATGAAATTAAAAAAATAATAACATTGAACTTATTTTTGATTCACTTCCTTGAAGAAATTCAATAAAAACACTTATTATACTAACAACTCGATACAATCGTGTTGCTCCTCTATCATTGGATTTACTCTCCGGAAATAGATTCCACACCAATCTTGTAGGCTTCGAATTGTTTGATGATGAGGGAGGAAGAATGATCAATTGCTTGAAGCTTTTCTCTGTGTGTGTTGTATTCGCTCAAACCATCTTCAATGAAGATCTTCCTTCTATATTCACAAGCTTAGAGTGCACGTCTTCACTTCTTCAATCGTGACCTAGGTTGTTCTCTTTTCACTTTCATGGTTCATGACACAAATCATAAATCATCCACAACCTCACGTGGATAGTGGTTTTAATCGTAGAGGCACTCCCTAAAAAATATAATATATATATATATACAAAAAATAACATAAATAAATATTCCTAAGAAATCGGAGTTAGTTGTAACAAGTCCTAAACAACAGCGAAGGAAAGCATTAACATCTCATGTTAGACTTTTAACATGTTAAGCTTTCGGGGAAACTATGACACTATCACTCTCCCCCTTAGACTCCCCCCTTCAAAACCCCAACCCAACCCAACATTTTATAAAATATCAATTTCTCTCAACTCCACATATACAACCTATAACCTTATTTAATTTCTACTCCCATCAATAATCTCAATCCAACTTAAATTATATTTTCTTTTTACTTTACTTTCAAGATATATTAACAATATCAATTTTTATTAAATTTATAATTGTGGTAAAAATACACTTTAGAGTTTAGATAATTTTGTGGATTGAAGAAATAGTTCGGATTATTTGGATTCATAACTTCCAATACTTGAGACTATATTGGAGCTAAATAATGTGATAAGAAATGTGTGGAGAATAAAGAATTTCGATTTTGGTGTGAAAACATATCAATATTAGTCTTTATTTATGGAGAAAACAAAATATGAATTTTTATATAAAATTTAATTTTTTTAATAACTTATTATACATAATATTAATTACATAACTCTATCATCTATAAAATTCAACCATCCAATCAAATGTTTCCAAATGCCAGCAAATGATTAGATGGTGGATCCATGACTCTAAAAAAGGTGGAAGTCATCCTCCTGCAGCTCAAGTCATTGACTACGGCCCTCACTTTTGCATTTTTATTTTTTTTTTTGGTCTTTTGGCCATGACTTTGTCCCTAGGGCTATGGATGTGGGTAGTCTTAATGTTATCCTTCGTGCTGCCATTGCAAATAACAAACCATGATAAAAGTGAATTAAAAATATCCTAAAATCAACCATACCAAAAAACTCAAACACTATGGAGCATCCATAGAGCACAACCAAACATGAAACGATGGATCATCTATGGCAAAAGTAGTTCAATAAAAAAAAAAGGATTACAAGGTTAAAAACTCCACCTAAATCTTAAAATTCCAAGTAGCAACAAAACATAAGCTAAAAATATCCAACAAAAAGTAAATTGTTTTTGGAACCAATGCTATCAATTTACAACATGAGGGACATTATTGTCTCCCCCTGAATGGGAGCTGGAAGGAGAACTTCTACCATATGCTTGAGCTTGTCCAATGTGACTTGGAGCTCTCCAATTATCTGTAGAAATATGTCTAGGGCCGATGCTCTATCCATTTGAGGAGGACTTGTGGAGGCTTTATTGGTGATTGGTGCGCTATTTCTTCCATCTCTTCATCACTTGGAAAATAAGAAAGATTTTTAATACGGTGCTCGGATAATGTGAGAGTCTGATCAAACACTAAGGGAGTGAGATTAACAATGATGTGTCCCCCTTGTTAAAAAACACTTGGGTGAGGCTACAATGAGTTGTCTATCTTTATGATAGCTCTGCAAATGTTAGAAAATACCAGCTGGCCAAAGTTGAAGGGTAAACATTTACCAATCTTATAGATGAGGTCGATTTCTTCTTTGGTGATAGCAGTGGCATTCTTGGTTGGGATGGTTGATCTTTGTTGCGAATTTAGGATACAATTTTTCTTACCTTTTATGCTTTGATGTATCAAATGTGTATAGAAATTATCTTAGGAAATGTCTCTAAATTAGCTTAGTTGTACAAACTTGTAATATTCACTTAGGATATTTATCGAGTTGTAAAAGTTGATCAAGAAAAACTGGGCTTGTGATCGAAGTCATCAGTTTGATCATCGTGAAGACAAGAAGATACAAAGACTCAAGCGACGAACTGACGATCACTTCAGCTTGAAGCAAACCACTCAGATAAACTAGGTGATTTCACCAGCAAGGACAATCACCAGTTTATTAAGTCAAGTTTCTTCCACGAATAGAGACAAAGACATGCCAGAGGAATCACAAGAGCCAAACTTAAGGAAAAGGAGATTCCTTAAAGTCTAAAGCTTAAACTTCTAGTTTAGTATTCCTCAGACTGGTGAGCCATTCTGACACACAGTAGGATGTCAACACTCTATGTCAAAAAAGGACGGAGCAAGTCCGGCCGAGCAGAAAAGGCAACTTGTCACCATCTAATCAGAGACCCAAAGGGTAGTTCAAAAATTCGGATTGTCTCTAAATATCTCTTTCTTAAAACCTTTCTTTTTTTCGTCTATAAATAGACCATAGCAATCTCAGAGAAAGGATTACGGTGTTACGAACAAAAATGAACACATCTCAGTTTATGGTGTTATGAACAAAAACGAACACATCTTAGTTTATGGTGTTACAAGAAAAGATGAACGCATCTCAAGTCACGAAGTTACTTTTGCTTGAGTTAGATCATACTGATAAAACTACGTCATAATTGTCTTCTCTGAACATAGACTCTCAGAGTTCTTCTTTCCTATTTGAGGCTATCTTCAAATAGCCTACCATGTCTCATCTTCAGACACGAGACTCTAAGCTACTCAGCTTGAATTTTTCTTTAAGTGCTCTTTCTCTCCAAGAAAAATCACAGTTGTTGTAGCTATCTCCAGGTTGTAACTATTACAGGCATCTGCTAGAAGTAGGGATGTCAATTAAACCCGAAACTGATGGATTAAAATGCGGGTTAGGGTCAAAAAAAATTTAACCGAATTTTTTTAACCAAACGGGCCTCCCCACCAGGCTCGCGGGCCAAACGGGCTGAACCCGTAGGGCCGCGGGTCAACCCGTCGGTCCAGGCAAAATTTAGTTTACAAATCTTCAGCCCACTCAACCTACAACTAATTGCATTTCACACCCAAAATATATTTATGTGTAATTTAATTTTTATACATGGCCCAAATCTTAGTTAATAAAAATTCCTGCTGGCCCAATACATTATAAATGTGTGTGTGCGTATATTTTAAGTTTAACTTATAAAATAACAATATAAATTTTGTAAATAATAATGACAATAATATTATGTTGGATCTTATATGTTTATTCAAATTTAATTGTTTGAATTCCATAGTTATTTAGAATTCCAAGAATCATCAAGTTATATAATTTCATTGAGTTCAAACAATTAATAAATATCTATGGAATTTTTAAAATTATTTAATTATAAAGTCATAATGTTGGTAAAATAATTTTATTTTTAAGTTGATAAATAAAAAAGTTTGATATGTATTTTAATTTATTTTTAAAGAGAATAAATAGTTTATACTTTTATAGTTTTATTATCATTTAGAAGAAAATAATAGAGACATAAATATTAAATGTTATAGAAAGTATTATAAAATATTAAAATTAAAAATAATTAATAAATTCGTCAGCCTGACGGGTTAGCCCGAAAACCGAAGGGTTAGGGTTAGGGTCGAAATTTTTTAGCCCGAAAAAATTTCAACCTGAATCGACCCGGACCGAATAGCCCGCAACCCGATAGGACTGGCCTGAAACCGGACGGGCTAGCCCGATTGACATCCCTAGCCAGAAGTTCGAAGAGTTATGGGAAGAACTTAAAAACTCCTAACTTCTGGAGGAAGAGGTTGCGTGGTGTGCCAATACTCTCGATCTGAGTGCTAAAGGAGAACGAGACCCTAG
This sequence comes from Plectranthus barbatus, assembly GCA_026898455.1. NCBI lineage: Eukaryota > Viridiplantae > Streptophyta > Magnoliopsida > Lamiales > Lamiaceae > Plectranthus > Plectranthus barbatus. The sequence continues at coordinate 45,933 of JAPKLW010000449.1, forward strand.
GTGAGTGAGCAAGTGGACAGATGGACACAGGCATTCACCACTTGTGATAGATCATGAGGACAGATTGTAATCCTGAAGGTTAGTATATTTCGGGCTACTGCCTGAAGAGAGGACGTAGGGCGGTTGTCCGAACCTCTATAAATTCTTTTGTTATTTATTGCTTTATTTTATTCTGCAAGGATTTAAAACTCAACACCTTCTTGTGCTGAAGTATAACCGAACTTGTTAATAATCGAACTCACAGACAACAAGCTTTTCAAAGAACCAAACTGATTGATATCCACCAATTTATAATTTGCAAGAACTCATTCTTAATCTTCCACTGCATATATATGTTAAACTCTGATCTCAAAACCAACAAATGGTATCAGAGCGGTTGGCCTTTACAGACTAGCTGCTTTGAGTCGCCAAAGACCAGATCTAGTTGTTCTTGCAAAAAAATTTTGTCTAGCGAGCAGGTTCCTCGATGAATATCCTAAAACTTCCACCATATCAAGAAGAGAAGTTCGCAACATGGAGGAAAAGATCTACCATAGTGCTTAAAAGCATACATCATGAGATGGTAGATGTCATTGAGAGGGGTCCTATCAAGATCCTCAAGGGACAACAATCGCATCGGAGATCAAGACGGATCAGAAATGGTCGAAAAACCTTACAACGAATGGACCTATGAAGATAAGAAGAGGGCTCAACTGGACTCTATCGCACACGAGCTGATCCTGTCAGCTTTACCTGACGCCCTTCAAAAGGAGGTGATGTAGTTCAACAACGCCAAGGAAATCTGGGACTACCTAGGTGGACTGTGTCAAAAGTCAGAGCAGATTAAGCACAACAAGCTCAAGTGTGCGTAGACAAGTACAAGTCCTTCCAGATGCTTCCAGGAAAAGCATCAAAGTAATGGAGACCCGGTTCAACTCTGTCGTGAGTGAACTGAGGGCATTGGACAGGGTATATTCAACCACGAATCTAAATGCCAACATCCTGTCAAAAATGCCTAAAGAAGATTGGTTCGTCAAGAATGAAGTAGTTCGAGTCACCAGTGCACCAAGCCAGAATGCTGAAGACCCAACATACTTTGTCAAGAAGGATGTCAGATGGAGATCAAATAAGACTTTTCAAACTAACAGACCAGTCGGTCAATCCAACTTGATTAAAGAGGTACCCTCAACCTCTACCTCCTACCAAAAAGAAGGAGAGAGCTCTGTCGAAGAGCTTGAAGAACAAATGAAGAAACTGACCAAACTCTTGGAAAAGGGAAAGGCCAAGTAAAAAAACTCAGACGACAAAATGTTTGTGAAGAGGCCCCCCAAGTCCTATGTTGAGGGCAACTCCTCGGATCACTTGAAGTTTGAATGTCCGAGGGTGGATATAAGTTTTAATTCACTTGGTAAGTTCCTATTTTTTCATACAATTAACTCATGTTCAAATCTTTAGGCGAACATAGTCTAGTTTTAATTTAGTATTTTTTAATCAAAAATCAATTAATAAATATTGAGTATTAACATTAAATATTATAATTTTATTATAATTTTTTAAGTCAAATTAAGTATTAACATCGTTATTATATTTTAACATGTCTATTTCAATTTTACTGTAACACCCCAAGCTTAATTAAGCTTGTAATGCTAGATTTATTTAATAAAGAGAAATTCGGTATCTCTAGAGTATTCAAAATTGTATTAATTTCGATTTGGTTGATTCAATCTTAATGTTGAGCTTGGTATTATTATGTAATTGAAGGAATATAATAAGATGTGAGGAATTAAATCATGAGTTATAAGAATTTCATGAAAAAAATGATATTACATGTTGAGAGTATAAATAGGGGAAGAAATCATAGTAAAATATTTTCCACCTTATTCTATATTCTAGAGAGAGAGAGGTAGAGGAGCTCCCATTTTCAGATAAACCCCACCAAACCCGCCACTTTTCCGGCGAGATTCCGGCCGCCTCCGGCCACCATTCGATGAGCCACCACCTCCAGTAGATAGCTCTTGTTCCCAGCTTCATTTCAAGCACAAGTAGGCGCCGTGAAGTGGAGAGACGGCCGAAATATCCTAAAGAGAAGGTGAGGTGGGTCTCAAGACTCGATTTAGAGATTTGGAAGTTAAATATTGTTTTTCCGGCTTGAAACTCGGTTTTTGACGTTTGAATCGTATTCCTCATGATGTAGAGATCATTCGGGTAGCCTGAGAGTGGATTTTGAACGCCAGAATCACACCGCCGCCGTCCCTTTTTGCATTTTCCGGTGAGCTCATGTACCTCTCCATTTTCGTGTTATTTTCGAAGTTTAGATATGATATTCGAGTTCCTTGTAGTCTGAGGAGTCTAGAGATGTATTTGCATGCCTGATCGGACGGCCGGAGTGGCCAGAATCGGCGAGGTGCAGGTTCTGTCTCCGGCGAACCCGTGAGGAAGACGACTCCTGTCGATCGACAGGGAGGTCTTCTATCGGGAAGTCGATCGAACACTCTTGTCGGTCGACAGGTCGTATTTCGATCGACACAATAGGTTGAGACAAGGGTAAGTCGAGTATCTCTGTCGGTCGACAGAGGTTGTGTCGACCGACAAGGATACCAATTAGAGGAGTTAACTGACATACCCATGTCGATCGACAGAATACGTGTCGATCGATCGATCGACAGGGCTAGTCGACATATGTTATGTCGACAGAAGTCTGTCGATCGAGAATATTGTGTCGACCAAGGTTGTGTCGACCGACACAGAACCTGTCGGTCGACACAGAGGCAGGGTCAATCTACATGTTATCTAGTTCTAATCCTTCTAGGTCTCGATCAGTTACGATTCAGTTATTGTTGTCCTAGATCATCTGTTCTGACTTGAGAACCTTAATTTATTGTAGGAAATTGAAAGCGAGGGTCAGTCAGCTCACGCTAGCCAGAAGCATCTAACTCTAAGCTAATTATCAGGTGGGAAACTATTTCAGTATAAAAACAAATGTGTGTTTTTATTTTCCAAAACGTGTAAAACTGCTTTGTTTTAAATTGAGAACTGTTAAGCATGTTTTTGTGTTATTATATTTGTCCTCTGTTGAAAGCTAATAACAGAGAGTTATTGATAAGACAAGAACCATGTAATGCTAGTACATGCGCTACTCTTATTAATCGTGAAGGTTCGATGCCTTGGTATGAAAGTTTGGTTGATGTGATGAGATTGTAAGTTTGTGAGGAAGTGAATGACATAATGCGATCGGATCTCGAAGAATGTACCGAGATTGTGCACCTAGATGATAGTAAGTTGAATGTTGAATAATTCCTAACTAATCATCGTAACTTGGAAGTGGGCCAGCTTCCAGTTACAACTATGATAACAGATATAATAACATACTTAGATGCACATAAAATAAAATGTTTTAGATAGCACGGTTTCTTTCAACAAAACCCCGTGTCTATCTGTGTGAGTGCATAGCATGTCTCCTATATAATGTATGTTTTTTGGCACGTTTTCCATTGGGTACATTAGTACTCAGCCCCTCGTATTATTTCTAAAATACGCAGGTTAAGCGGCATGGATGGCGAGCGGAGGTGTAAACAGAGCAGCTTATATATATTTTTGTAAACTTACAGATCCTGAGATATGCATCTTCATATGTATATCTCCGCCACACATCACACGCTGCTACACTCTCTGATCTTTCCTTCCCAGATTTGTGTACTGTTTAAATGCTTTAACTTAAACTCATGACTCGAAGTACGATTTACTGTTATTTCTAAATCTCTTTTGTTACTAAATTCTTCCGCTTATTTATTTATTGGGCAAAGAAGTGTTTGACAAAACCTGAAACATCAATGTAACGCGACCTCAAATTGGGAAGGTCAGTTGGGGGCGTTACATTTACATTAGAAATTTTAAGGTTATAAATTTATGCCACATGTCTCTTTTGATTGATTTTAAATTATAAAAATAAAATTTTGAAATAAAAATTTATTATAATAAGCAATAACAAATATTATATAGAAATCAATTAATTTACATTTAAGCTCTAGTTTTTTATAAATCAACTAAAACCTCCGCTCTCGATATACTACAGTAAATTGTTGAAAGTTTAACATATTCATTTTAAACCTTCAAACCGTGCCAAATCAAACCATTTTTTATACAGTTTGGCCTATTTGGTTTAGATAAATTATTTGACCGTTTAATTTTAAAAAATCTCAAACCGTACATATTGATTTCGCCATTTGATTTAGATAAATTATTTGACTGTTTGGTTTAAAAAAAATCTTAAACCGTACTATAGATTTGACCAAAATTTTGCTTTCAAACCGGACCACGAACAACCCTAACCCATATTATATAAAATATCACTCATACCAAGTCGAAGAACATCTAACTATTCAGATTGGGATATTTTGGTATTTAAATATTTCAACTCTTGCTTTCGCTAACTAAAATGCAATAGTGCTCTGATCCATGTATATCACCCACCTATCTTAGCGAATAAAACTACCAAGTCTATTAGATGGGCCCTGAATTACTTATATACTTGCACGAAAGGAATCAATTCAGGAACTTCCAAGGCAAAACACATTACAAGTTATTTTCACTCTACATGAACTATCTTTACAGTAATTTTTATATTTGTAATATGACTTCTGAATATTGGATTAAAAGGGTAAAATGAAAAAAAATATATGGACAAGATAGTTCATATAGCTCCTGTGTTATTAATATTCTCCAAGGAGACGACGGCGCCAGATGCAAGATCCTCAGAGACGGGAGAATGTGATGTTATAATGTAGATCACCCAGAGATGAAGACATGTCAGGTATACAATACACCAAATTCTGGCTTTTGAGTTTCTTCTAAGAAACATGGCACCAGTGCAAAAGAGTGAGTCCAGTTGTCGAACCAATGATCCAAAATGTTGTTGACCCGATTGCATTCTGCCTTCCAATAAGGACCTGAATTTTGAATTAGACAACTGCCATGCAGCTTGTTCTGGGAAATCACTAGACTTGTGCTCCTCCAACAATCTTAATATTGCCTGTGGTGAATAATGGTGTATAAACCGAGGATTCAGAGAAATTATCGAAAATAATCAGGAGATGAGGATGAGTAGTTACCTCGATCCTAAAAAGCAGCATGGCCTTCTCTGAAGATAGTGTTTCCACCTGACATGATTCAACATCTTCAATCACACAAACCAATTTTCAAAAATCTCAACATTTCCTTTGTGCAAAGGAGGCCTCAATAATCAACCATTTTGCTCTTTCCATTAATAGAAGGATAACAAAAATTGCCCGGACAGACCTCAATCTATCAACATATTTAAAAAAAGATTAAAAAAAAATAACTGGACCAAAATCCTGATATCGATTTAGAAGGAAGAGGAGACCTGATATGAGTCAACGACAAAATGCCTAATGAGATGGATAGATTTCCTTGATGCAAACCAGACCCTCGATAATCAACTAAATATATATTTTTTTAACAAAGATAATCAACTAATTTGCACTATGCAGTTTGTCTCCACCAATTTGCAAGAAAATGCCCGGAGATTGACATTTGACATACTGTAAAAATTTCTTCAACTTGAAAATATGGAAGGGAAAATGCCCGACATTTCAACACTTTAATACACACGTTTCAGTGTCGCAGAAAATTAGGATAAATTAGATTTACTTTTATTATGAGATTTGATTTAAATTTAAGATAAGATTAGATTAGATTTGGATATATTCTGATTTATATTTAGACACATCTATAATTATCCTTTAGATATTATAATTAGGGTTAAGCATTAGTATTTATAGGGACTTGTTGTACGTTCAAATTAATGAGGGATAAATAATTGTTTAGGCACAGTTGCGGCTGTATTGGCCTCGAGAGAGGATTACCTTTACCTCTATCAATTTGGTGTGGTGAATGATGGTGACCACCTGCAGCATTGACTCTCGTCTGAATCGGATAGAGAAGGAGGTTGAGGAGATGATCGGCACAGTCAAGACAATGTAGCCGCAACATAACACAATGGCGACAGAAAAAAAAAAGAAAAAGAAAAATAAAAACATTGATGGCCAAGGTTGACGCACTCTGGGAAAGGCTGCAGATCTCGGGGCCTATCATCACCACTAAATATTCGTTGTTCAGAAATTGAAAATTTATGGATTAGAAAAAGAAAAAAAAAAGTGGTCAAAATGAGAGAAGGAAAATATCAGATTACTTGGAGGAAGGAAGATTCCCTGATCAGTCCGAGGTACCAAACAAGAGACCAAGAGAAATTCCATACGAGGAAGAGATAACCGTGTTTGATGGGACTGAGGTTCCTAGGATGGAAGGTAACAGGAGTTCGTCTTCACTGTCCTTGAATAATGGGCTAGTTTTTGTTGATAGGGATACCAAACTGCGCAGTGATGATCTTTGCAAGGAGGATAAAGATTTGTCGCCAAAAGTGTAGGCAAAAAGGTTTCCAAATCAGGTGAGAGATTTGGTGTAGTCCTCTTAGCCTTATTCGCATTCCACACGATGCTGGCTGAGAAAATAATTTAGAAAAGGAGGATTCTGTAGAAGATTTAACGCCGCCTATATCCATGAGAGGAAGAATTATCTTGTACACCAGATTAGGATGTCAGGATAAGTGAGTGCTTGAACAAGGCCGGGTAAAATGGCATGACCTTGGCAGCAATGAGGCAGAGTGGCCCAACGTTTTGCATGTGCAAGGTCAATTTCCTACTTTTCAGCCTTGAGGACAAGGTTGTTTCAACAAGGGGAGCAATTGATAGGCACGTTTCGGCATCGCAGAAAATTAGGATAGATTAGATTTACATTAATTATGAGATTTAATTTAAATTTAAGATTAGATTTGGATATATTCTCATTTATATTTGGACTCTTTTATAATTATCCTTAAGATATTATAATTAGGCTTAAGCAGTAGTATTTTATACGGATTCATTGTACGTTCAAAAATATTGAGGGATTACAATTGTTTACGGACACTTGGGGCTGTATCGGCCTCGAGAGAGGATTTTAATTTTCAATAGAGAGTTTTCCGTTCAGTCACCTTACCTCTATCACTCTTTTTCTAAAAATGTCCCATACTAAAATCCTAACATCAATGAGAGCGAAGAAGAAAAAATTGTGTTTGATTTCTCTTTTGACTTAAAAACCAAACCAATAATATTCACATATGAACAGCTTATGTAGTCTGAGGAAATAACCTGAGCTTGCTTCTGAATCAAATGGTCAGTTAACTGACTAAGCCTTCGCTTGAGCTCAAATTCAACTTCGGAATGATCATCTATTTCTCTTCGGGTTGTTTCAATGCTTGTTTCTATAGTCTTGGCCTGCAAAATAAGAGAAAGTTACTACATAGTAAAAGACAAGACAAAGAATCATTTTCTTTTTTCTAGAAGCCGCTAATACAATTCATTAACATCTGTGATATTCAGTATCTTCTCATTTACAGGATTAAGGATTCCGAGGTTTTGGCGAAATCTTATATCAATCCTATTTTTAAATGTGAAGGGTGAAGGAAGAGGGGAGAAAAATGCCATTTTAGAAGATTTGATAGCAAAAAAATAACTGGATATAAATTATAAGATAACATAAAATAACAGGTCGCATTGCCATGTAATTATCTTTTATCAGGAAAAATACCTGGACTTGCATTCTTGCTACTTTATCAGCTACAAAGGAATATTCTGCCTCAAGCATCTCCATTTCGAACTCGACACCTTTTGAAGCTCTTGACTGCAAGTGCATTGGCATAAACTATCTCCAAAGACAGATTAATGTCTACATAATGCAGAAAACACAGAGGTACTCACTTTATCGCCATTTGGGTGTATACTTGATAATTCTCTTCTCAATTCTACCAAGAGAAAATAAAAGGTTCAGTACTTCACTAGTATCATCAATAACAAAGTAAAATCAGCTTTATCTTTGAAATCTAGAGACCAGGTTTGACAGAAAGGGACTATAATCTCAACCAAGAAGAAAGAAGGAACGCTTTAAAGACTCCCTCCTAATAAAAACAAAGGATTGTTGCAGAAAATCTCCCAATCTTTTTCAAACTGTTTATTTTTGGGGAAGGGTCAGGTAAGCCATGAATCTTCATGCCCCTTTAACTAACTAGCAAATTAACTACGTTAGAAATGGTGATACAATGACATTTTGGAGGTTGCCTTAATGTGTTCTTAAAATATATGCAAAATTGAAAAGAGAGTAAGAAAGAATTATCCCCCTTCCACTGCGTCTCTCTCTCTCTCTCTCTCTGTGATAGGCTGAATTTAATTAGAGTTCTAATTGTGTTATGACAGTCCCACATCAAATCTAAATGAAAATGAAGCTGGACACAAGTGGGGGTCAGCCCTTGACACTAAGGTTATGGATTAAATCACAATTCCCTATCTTATATACCTAAAAATTTAGTTCCTGGGACATTTCACGAAAAGGGACTACCCATTGTGCGCGCCCAGGGGTTACCACGAGGAGTGTGTCAGCTGTGGACATCTGGTTTAGATGTACCACAGAAAGGTCTAACCATTATGTGGGCCCAAGGGTTGCCACTTGGATATGGGCTGAAGAGTATAGGCTTGCCACCCATATGTGGCCATTGGTATGGATTGCCACCTCAAATGTGCTGGTCGTCTATGTTAGATTTGAAAAGGAATAAAATATTACTATGTTCTACATCGGATACACACGAATATGTAATGGGGTCAACCCTTGACCATGGTTTTGTGTTTAGTCATTAGTGCTCCATACCTTATATCTTTAACAAATTGTTTAGAGTTTTAAGTGTTTGTTCTTTCTAGATTTTCAGTTTTATTACGACCTCTAGTTTAGTTTTCCAAATGGAAATCCCTTTATTCCAATGTATTAGGCATGCTTCAAGGAAGTAATATATTTTGGACAAACACAGATGTTGGAGGGGCCTTTGGGTTGGGTGTTTATTTTTATTTTTTTTGCCTTTAATACATTCATTCCTCATTGGCATTCTTTTTCCTATTTATTTGTATGTTGTCTTCCCTTCTTCTTTTGTTGTTCAGCCCTTCTTTATTATATACTCTGCAGACGAAAATTTTAGTGTCCAACTAATATCGAAATTGGGTTTCCATTATGTCCAACCAACATGTTTACATGTAAAACAAGCTATGTTACGAAAAAAGAAATCATTTTTCAGTTAAAGTTTTTGACATAGAATCCAGGATAGATCTACAAATCATTCAAACTGAGAAAATAAAAGAAATGGAGTCAATTGAACTTCAAATGCAATTATTGAATGATATGCCGGAAAACCTCCAACTTGTACTAGACAAAATTGATGCACGTATATCAGATGATGATGATGCCAAAATAATAATGATATCTGAATAAGAGATGACTACAAAAGCTACCATGTTTCTGCTGTTTCACTTCTGAACAAGTACCCAAGTGAGTATAGAACTGATGTCACTAATAGGATTACAAAAGTCCGAAGAATAAATAACAGGAAAATAATAAATTTGTGAGAAATCAAAGAAAATTTTTGAAGTAATCAGATTTAAGGTATATGGGCTGAAAGAAATTATCAGAAGAAACTTCAGCCAGTACCAGGAAACATACTCTATAATAACATTGAGTTAGCAACAATTCAGGATCATGCATAAAGTTTAGCAAATATGGGCATGAAAATTATAAGAGCCAAAAACATACCTTCAGATGTAGCTTCTTTCAAGTGAATTTGGTGCCGAAGTTCAGCTATATGATCAGCCTACTCCAGCAGATACAGATTACAAATACATGAAATTCAATTAATAAATGCATTTAGTGCAACAATAATATACGACCACAAGCGTACTCCGGGCAGATACAATAAATTAAATCAATGAATGCATTTAATGGAAGATGTATCTATCCATCCAATATTGCAAAAGTTGAACTGAATTTTTTTGGAAACCTAAACTGAGTTTAACATCGATAAATTAATGATATTTAAATTATCTGCAAAAGCATGTTAATGGTAAATTTACATGAAACGGAGTTGTTACAACATTTACGGTATTGAGTTATTAAATAGAGTAGTTATTATATAGTTTTTAGGGTTAATTGCAAATTTGATCAAAACTTTTCATTACTTTAGCTATTATAACAAACTTTTCAATTATTTGCAATCATAACATAAAACTTTTCATTTTTTGCATTTATAACACAAAACAAAAAATATTTACAATAACAATAAAATATATTTTATCCCAAAAATTATCAATTAAAAATTTAAGTTTAGTGATTTTCATGTTTGATATTTATTATAAACTTGAATACTTTTAAATGACAATTTTTGTAGTATTATATTTTTTATTGTTTAATCTTTATAATTTGAAAAATAACATAATATATGCAAAATAATTATGAACTATAAATTATTTAAATAAGTTTCTGAAAATAACTTCATTAAATTATGAACAAAGTTGTAAATTATTAAATTTGTCACAAAGATATTAAACTCCACATACATACATGCATATATATAGATACACACACACATAGAATTGCATCATATAAGGAACCACACCTTAGATATGAACAGTGACCAAATTTAAACCATTAATTAAAAAATACAACGGATAACGCAGGCACAAACAAATTTTAGTACTTCATTATTTAACGTTATTAACTTGGAGCTAAATTGTAAGATTAATATGTTATAATGTTACTGAAATACAGTAGTTCCTATTTTGGGGATGCACATCCATATTTATTCAAAATTCTTAAAAACCGTCGAATATATTGATTTATTTTCTTTATATATTAATGTCAATGTTAAACGTACGTTATTGATACATTATGCGATTAATATTACCAAGAGTGAAGTAGATTATATACAAATTAAAAGGTGATTTTTTTTATTAACCAAATTGCTAGACCACCCCTTGTAAGCACACTCTTAAGGTTCAACAGAGTATGTTCACTTTCTCAAAATATAGATGCATGGTCTAAGACTCAATTATATACAAAATATATATATATATATATATATATATATATATATATAATAAATAAAGAATCAAACCAAAGAACAAAACATAGGAAAAATATATATTTATATATATATATATAATAAATAAAGAATCAAACCAAAGAACAAAACATAGGAACAATTGCAAGCTTACCTGAAATTAAAACTTTTCTTGCCAACAAAATAATAAACATTGCAAAAGGATTTCTTAAATACCTCTATTTGAAGATTCTTTTGAACATTAGCAAGAGATCTTGCGAGATCAGCATTTGCACCCTGCAATATAAATGCAAGTTTAAACCAAAGATCATCATAAAAACGAATATCAAAGCAGGCAATCCCTCCGTCTCAGTCAATTAGTCACATATTGACCGACATGATAACCAATGTTTGTGAGTGTAGTGAAATTAATATTTTATTAGTGAGCATGAAAATTTGACATTTAGGAAATGCGACTAATATAATAGGACAGAAGAAAAAGAAAGTGAAACAAATATAGTCAGACGGAGATTGACCGGGCACGATAACCAATGTTTGTGAGTGTAGTGAAATTAATATTTTATTAGTGAGTGTGAAAAAATTAGTGAGTGTGAAAAAATTGTCATTTTAAAAAATGTGACTAATATATTGGACAGACGAAAAAGGAAAGCGAGACTAATATAGTGGGACGGAGAGAGTAGAAGGAAAATGAGACAACTCAAAAAGTATGTTCCATATTATGTCCAAAAAAAGAACATTGGAGAATATACTATCCAGCCACTACCAACAAATATTACAAAAGCTTCTCTACAAGGCCAAATAAGAGATAAACTTGGAGGAAATAACTTAAATGAGAATAACATGTATAAATGCAAAAGAAGTTAGTACTTCTAGCGAAAAACAATGATGTACAAAATGACACCTTTTTATTAAAGATAAGAATGGAATGATGCCCAAACATATCATATGTGCAAGAATACAGCATCTTCACATAATGAATAACACCATGGACATCAATTTAATGTACCTCAAGTTTCGCTAATCGTGCAAGGACCTCCATTCGAGTATTATTATGTTTCTGCTTCTCTACATCAACTGCTTCCATGGTCTCCATCATTGTAGTCTGTAATTCTGAAGCCTGAAATGTTCTACAATTTACTATCGCAGCCAATATCAAGATTCCTATAAAAGAATTAAATAAAAATTGCAAAACACATGGAAAAAAAAGACTCATACAAACTATACTGGTTAAGACATTCTACTAGTAGAAAAATAAACTAACGAATGAAACAAAATTTGCAGTACGTACTTCTTTCAAATTTCAGTATCAGGCCTAAACTCTCAAGATATAAGTAGCAAACAATTTCTTCTTAAATTCGATTTGAGGACACTTGCAGGCAGATTCAAACCAATTACTTTATGGCCACCACTGGGAAAGTAAAAAGTAAACAAAATAAGTAGCACACAAGAAATTAATCTGAGTTTATACAAGTAAGATAGACCCACTAATTAACATTTCTAAACTATTTCTGTCCTTGATCTGAAAAAAAAATTAAAGAAACATGGTGACTAGGTTGATATCATCTGAATACACACTAAAATTAAGAAAAGGCATGTCAGATCTAAGAACCAACACCACAAGCATTAGCAAAATAGGCTTCCTTCATGGCTAGAAAATTTAATAGTTTTGCTGGATAAGTACAAAAAATGTTTAATGGGCTAAATACATTCATCAATATCATTACGACAGCAGTCTACTCATATGATTATGTATTCCAGCTGAGTTAATGATATTCAAAATAATGTATATTAATAGAGAATACAAATAAGCTCCGAAGACGTGTTGAGTCAACAAAATTCATATGTCCTTGATCTGCAAAATAATTAAAGTAACATGGTGACTAGGCTGAAGTCATCTGAATTGGATACATTCAAATATTACGAAAGGCATGCTCAAAATATAAAAAAAAAAAACAAATACTAGCAAAATAGTCTCCCTTCATGACTAGAAACTTTTCTAGTTTACTGGATAAAGAAATTCCACAAGAATCAGTAAAAATATTTAATGGGATAACCACGTTCATCAATATAATTACTATAGCACTTTACACAAACGATTAAGTACTCCAGCTGGGTTAATGATATTTCATATAACGTATCATTAATAGAGAATAAAAATAAGCTAGGAAGACAGCTTGAGTCAACATACTGCAGAAAAAGGTGGTTTCTGTTTCATGAAGCAAAATGATAAATGGAACTTGAGCAAAGTTAAAATATTCATATGATCTACAAACAAGTTCATAGAATATAGAAGCTTTACCATTAAGGTCATGAGCTCAGGTAGAAGATTAATGTGTGGTCAACCTTTAGCCATGGTATTGGATTAAATTAAGGCTCATAGCTTATATGGCTAAAAATATCCAAGATATTATTCAATAAAGAGTGACAATAACAAAAGTCGAAAACTAGTCCAAACAAGTAATCACACGTAGGAAGCTTCCTCCTATATTTTACTTTATTTAGCAAATGCGAGTTCACTGAATATAATATGAAGATTTTAAGAAACATAATCCATGAAAGTGTAAGTTTATTAATGACTCTGTAAAAAGTACCTCTAGCACTTGTTGTTTTGCCCGCTCTTCAAACATTTTTTCCAAACTCTGTTTCTCCCCCTCTAATCGAGCAACCAAGTTCTCTCGCTCTTTAATTGCCTCAATTGCTTTTGCAGCTGCTTTTTCTGCTAGAATTTGTTGCTTCCTCTTTCTCGTTTCTTCCCTTTCTCTTTCACTTTCTGAATCCGATGAAGATATTGTATCAGTCTCAGAATTAGACTCTCCCTCACTTGGTAAAGATGACACCTTCTTCTTAGAACTGGAAGCACTGGAACCAACTTTTGATCTATTAGCCCCACTAATCGCCGTCTCAAGTCTATCACTATCATTTGATCCCACCTTCATATCCAATTCCCTGTCCAGCATAAGCGACTTATTATGGGAAGAATAGTCTGAATCATTGGCAAAATGTAGCTTCTCCCCATCTGTAATATCATTAGCGCCTTCAACTGTGCTGAACATATGTGTTGGTTTACAGTCTCTTTGATCAGATTCACCTCCACTGCTTGGGGGCAGAACGCTTGAGTTTCTTGGGGTCCCATCTTCAACATTACTTGACTTTGCATCTCCATCGATATTTATATTACTGTCCAACCTAATATTTGACCTTCTTGAATTCTTCAAAACTCCATTATTCCCAACCATTTCAGTCCTCCCATCTCCAGCAGAAAGATTCAATCCTTGCCCAAAACTGCCCAACTTTTTCCCATTTTTCCTAAGGGTTCGAGTCATCGGTAATCGATTACTACTTTGGGTCATAATTCCCGCACCAGTTACACTCCTTTTGTCTGGCACACTGAGTAATTCCGTCCAATCACTCTCAGTTAGTCTTGCACTCAAATTCAACTTTGAATTCGAGTTCAGTGATTTCTTGGCTTCATCATCTTGGTTAAAATCACTGTTACTTCTACTGGTTATACTTAAATCACGTTTATCACTGGGAATAATACTTGGACCAACCACATTTTCTGCACTTTTCTTCTTCAGCAGGTCCTTTATCAATGATTTAGTTTCAGGAATTGTTGATGAAGTTTCAGTAACAAGTTGATCATCTAATGTCTGATTATCATTTTTGCGTAGTGACTCTGCAGCTTGCTGGTCAATCTAAATCACCAAATAGACAGGAAAATGTATCATAAATAAGCACTAAATGACTTAAAATTTAGTAAGAAATACACACAATGTTATTCAAGAATTATTGCTGCATGATCTCAAATGTTTTTAGTATCTTTCCCTACATACCAGCATGCATATTAGTTTGGAATCTTGACTTCGTTTTCCAGCACTTCATATGAGAGAAATTTGAATTTCAAGAAAGGAAATATATTGCTCCTATTTTCTCTACCAGTAAGGAAAGTACTCTTCAGTTATTACCAAAAAGTATATATAATAACTACAATGCCCTGTTAAATACTTACAAACTTACAAGTAATAAGTGCACATTATTAGTTTTTGAGACAGTACTATCAATGTTTCTTAGTTGAAATCATAAAAAGAAACTTTTTGTTTCTAACAGCACGATTTTTAAAAACTTGTAGTTTGAAAATAGGTTTCAGTAAGCCAAATAGTAATATTGTGAATGACACTGTTAAGGCCCATATCCTTAGCCTTATATATACAAAATCATAATTGTAATTCTAGTTTGATTGTTTCAAACATTCAAGATATTTTAACATAGTATTGCAGCAAGGACGGGTTAGGTTTCATTCATTTTTTTTTACCCACCCACAATTCACCACATAAGCACCCACGTCCATGACGCCTCCTTCAGGTGCTTCCTCCCGCCACAACATTGTTCCAGCCCATCACCGTTCGCGCGGCATCCTCCCTGCCCATCACCGTTCGTGCATCTCTGTCTCTGTCCGTCACCATTCCGCGCCTGTCCGTGCCAATAGTCGTTTGCGCACGCCTCTCTGGGGCCGTCGCAATTTGCGTGTGGCTGTCTCTGCCCCGTCGCCGTCGCACGCATCAGCCCTGCTCCACTCACTGCCATCGGCCCTGTCTTTGCCTCCTTCCTTCCTGACGCTGTTGCAGATCTGTGCCTGCTCTCTCTGCGCATCTGTTGCATCCCTATCTGCTCTCTCTCTCTCTCGTCGCCGTTTGCCCAACAAAAAAAACATTCTGGAGAAAGTGGGACTTGAAGGATATCAGATTGGTAAGACAAAGGTGTTTTTGAGGGCTGGGCAAATAACAGAGTTGTCCGCATTATTCTTCTTAATCCATCCACTCGGAGAGATGCTTGCTCAACGCTCTACTTTGTCGTTGTGTTCTCTGCTCCACAATCCACACTATTCCTGCTATTTTTTGTTGTTGGTCACTTGTACACTTCCCCAATCAATGTTATTTCCACTCATGGAGGCAATGTGTCAGTTGTTGCAGCCTCACCTGTCCATTTTCCTCTGTCATCTTGGGTACTTGATCAAGGGGCCTCATTTTATGTGACATGTGATATATCACACTTGGTTGTCAGCAACCAAATTACTGATGGCGTTTGTATTGAGACAGTCGATGGTACATCTTGTTCTATTGCTCATCACTCATTAGGATTCACATTGTACTTCAAATTTTATGTCCCAATGTCTCTCTTGTACCTCAATTGTCATGAACCTCCTTTCTGTTGGTCGGTTCAATGATCACAATTACTTTGTTCGATTTGATGACTCATCTTATTTTATTTAAGATTGTTGAAGCGGGACTGAAACTGGGACTAACCATCGTCGTAGAGGTTCTCCTAGACTATATGTCATTGACACCTCGCATCTTCCTCACTCCAGTGAATGTGTGTCTTCCGCTACATAATCGCCCCCCATCTCCTTTGCCCAATGACATCATTGTATGGGTCATTTATGTGGGTCACGTTTGTCTGCTTTAATACATAATAGGAGTTTAGGTCATACATCTATTGAGTCTAACTTTCATTGTAAGGGTTGTAAGCTAGGAAAAAACTCAATTTTCATATTATTATAACTTATCTCATTCTGCTAGACCTTTTGATCTTGTTCATTCTGATGTATGGGGTCCTGCATCATTTGCCACTAAGGGTGGTCATAAACTAGGTTTTATTCCTATCTTTTCTATGAAATGTGTGATGAGAAATCAAATTTTGAATTTAAGTAATGTTGATATTTAGCAGTTAAAAAAACATTGTTTCTCACATTTAAAAATATTAATTTATAAATTGTAAAAAATTATTGACATAACATGCATGTTACTACATCTCTTGCCTCGCTTACCAAATTTCTCGCCTTGCTTGCCTCTCTCGCCTCATGTGATCTGCGTGCCTCACAGTTTTTAAGACGAAATTCTCAATCTGAGGCACACCTTTTAAAACCATGGTCATAAATATTAAGTTATTTTTGTTGATGATCATTTTCGTTATATTTGGATTTATTTCATGAAACATCGATCTCAGTAATGTTCCATTTACCCATTTTTCACTTGCATGGTTCACACTCGATTTTCTACTCTTATTCGAGTTTTTCATCCAGACTCTGGAGGTGAGTATTTATTTGACAATTTTCGCCAGTTTTTTACCTTTGAGGGCATTCTTGCTAAGATGTCATGTCTTGGTGGCGCTCATGCCCAAAATGGAATTGTTAAACATCGTCATATCATAGAGACGGCTCGAACACTTTTGATTGCACCATTTGTTCCTTCTCACTTCTGGGAGAATCTATCTCCACATCAATTTATCTTATCAACCAACAACTATCATCCAAACTTTTTGGTAAATGTCGTGACAAAGTATGTCATTTTTGGTGCTTCTCCCAAGTATGATCATCTTTGTGCCATTGAATGCGCGTGCTATGTTTTGCTTGTACCCGTGAGCAAAAAAAGTTAACTGCCCATTCTGTGGAGTGTTTTTTTTGGGTTATAGTCCCAAACATAACAGTTATCGTTGTTATGATCCTCCCTCTAGTCACATGTGTATTTCTCATGATGTGACATTTGTTGAGACCGTTCATTCTTTTATAACCCCTTAACTCAGACCTCATATTCTCTCGTCAAGTCTACATCATTTCTTTATCTTCTTCCTATTTAATCTTTCTAGATTCTTCTCCCATCACATGGAAGTCCAAGAAGCAAGCAGCAATATCGCGATCTAGTACAAAGACAGAACTTTGAGTCTTGCCACCACCACTTTAGAAATTGTATGACTTCGATGGTTGCTAACTGATTTTGGTATTTCCTATGCCACACCAACACCTCTTCTTTGTGAAAATACTGGAGCCATACAAATTGTCAATAATCCGATGAAGCATGAACTTACAAAACATATTGGTGTTAATGCTTTCTTTACTCGAACAATAACTTGCATACTTCTTCACCAAAGCACAAACTTGGGAGCATCATCGGCTTCATTTACTCAAACTCAATGCTTTGTATCCGCCTTGAGTTTGAGGGGCTCTTTAAAGCTCATATTGATATATACAACCCTAATTGTAAATCTAGTTTGATTGCACAACTGACACAATCATATTTCCATATTTGAATGACTACATCCACTAATTAACATATTTTCGATCACTTCAAGTTATGAAGGTGAGCATATTACCTGATCAGTTGTCATATTCAATTCTAAGTAAATAATCTCCAACACATAGCACCCTATTTTGATCAATTTATAAAAGATCTGAGAGACGATAAATTTTCAACGATCCAGTGGTCTAATCCAAATTTTCTCAAACAACATGGTCGGATAAACAACAAAGATTGAATGAGTTTAGTTCTCACCTGAGATTATTCAATTCTATAGTGATCCAAAATAAATTAAGAAAACAATCAACAGTGCAAACCAAGAAATGCAATCATTATTCACAAAACGAAAATTAGAAGGAAACAGAAATGTAGATTGATTGATTTACCTGTTGGAGTAGGGTTTCAGCGGCTTTGAGTTTAGAGGAGATCCAGTGAGCCATTGGCAGCCGTTTGATTCTGAGAACTTTAGTGCAGAGATCAGTCGCGTTCACTTACAGCGCATTTTAGCGGGTCGCCATGAGTATAGAACAGTGACGCAAAATGCGGTCGCCGGAGAGGCGCTAACGGCCCCGACCGCCCCAAAAGCCCTATAATCGGCTTTCTAGTCGCCGGCACCGGGAAAAAGGAATCTTGAATGTTGGGAAGAGCAGAAATCGGAGAGTGAGGGATGGCGTTGGGGATATCAGCAGTCCTCACAGCCTAAGCTCCACGTGCGGCGGCACAGGCTAGGGTTCAGGCGAGAGATCGTGGCGCTAGGTTGTGGCGGCGGCGATGGTGCAGTTGAAGTGTTGAACGAAGGGGCCGGCGGAAATTGCAGAAAATTGAAAAGAACAAACTGTTTGTTGAGGAAGAAAAAAAATCGGAAAAATTAGTTCAGGGAGAAACAGAGAAGGGTAGGTCTAGGAAATAAGGAAGGGGTGACGTGGGAAATAATAAAGTGTGGAAAAATATAGGGGTAGAAACCAAAATGTATAAAATGTATGTAAAAATTAAAAATTGATTATAAAATAAATATATTAGTCCCATATTTTTTTTTGTTTGTCCTAACTTATTAATCTCATTTTCTAAAATGGAAAAAAATCTCCTCACATCAATAAAATATTAATCACATTATACTCACAAACATTGGTAACTGTGTCAAAAGCAAATGGGACTAATGCCAAAGGACGGAGGGAATATATAATTTAAGATTTTCCGACAACCGATTAAGTGCCGATTAGGTGCCGATCAAATCGCCTAGGCGCTAGGTGGCACTCTGATGCCTAGTGATTTTTACAACTATGGTATAGAGAGACTCACTTGGGTTTAAGGCTCTATGTAGTAATATGAATGAAGAAGATGAGAGCAATTGTTAAGATTACTGGTTTTGTGACTGTTATTTTCATTGCAAGAAACACGTACTAGTTTATGATAGATCGGTGAGCAAGGAGATTCATAGGCCTAGAAACATTGTAATGGTAATTTTTATGTAATTTAGAAGATAATTATTTTACCGGTGTGTTGTACTTATTTTTCATCATGATAAGTTTATTGTTTTGTACTATAACTAGATATACACCCGCGCGATGCAAGAATTAAATACTCCCTCCATCCCGTGATATTTTTCCCATGTTCCATTTTTGTTCGTCTCGTGCTATTAGTATAGTTTCCTTTTTTTTGCAAAAAATTAAGAAATAATTAGACATTTTAATTTAAATTAATTAAAACAAAATTAGGCTAAAAGACGAAAATACCCTTCGAACCCTAAAAAGATTACCCCCTACCCCCGCCGCATTTCATTTCTGTTCGAACCCTAAATTCTCTCTACTGCACTCTCATCCCTCCGTCGCCCCCTCTTCTTCTCCACTCTGTCGGTTCTTCTCTTTGTCATTGATCACCGGTAAAATAATCAGGTTAATTATAGCACAATGAGCAAATAAATTTATAATATCCTAAGGTATTCGAACCCACAGAGACTGTATATCGAAACTATTCTATGTACTAGCTATAGTTTTTAAACCATAGTTGTTTGAGAAAATAGAAATTGGGTTTTGGTTTTGAAATTTAAAGATAACAATGCAGAAATTAAAGATTTTGAAAACAATCATTAAAGATACAGATTCCAGGCCAGAGAATCAAATCATCAATATGCAAAATTCATCAACTTAGCAATGGGGAATAAATCAGATTCAAATGGATAAAATTCTTGGTTAGACAATTAAACCCTAAATTACTATATGTCACTATCTCATGTCGGTCTCAGGAACACAAATTAGTCAATCTCGATAATTATCTAATTAAATCCTACAAATTGATTCTTCCTTTTGAGAAAGAAAATAATTGTAAATAATTTATTCTTCCTATTACTAATTTTCACATCTGGGTCCTTCAATTGATAACTACAAATCTAGATTCAAATTCATCTCTCGGTCATTCTTTAAATCTAGATTCGATTAATAAAACTCAAGAAATTAAATCATGCTATTAAGTTGAGTCATTCATACATTCATCAGAAAAGATTATCAAAACCCTAAAATCCGCTAGGGTTTCTAGTCAATAAACATGGATAGAAATAAAACAAATATTCTATTAAAAATCATAAATTACCTTACAAGGACAATAGGAACCTTGAAAGTTCTGGAAAAACTTCAATGCTATAATATTTTAAGTGATAAAAACGGATAAATTGTGTGCCCTAGGAGTTCAGTATTTATAGAGGAGTGAAAACATCTAAACAAGGTAGAGGGCTAAAATATAAAAAATATCCAAATTGAGCAATTTTTTCTTCTTTGGCCTTAGTGTTGATCGACACAGTGCTTGTCGATCGACACACATGCATCCATGTTGATTCACTCTTCTTCATCTCTCGTGTCGATCAACACAATGCATGTCGATCGATATGCATGCAAGTGTCGAGCCCTTCTTCCTGCTTTGCCTCTTAATCGACATCCGACCTCTATGTCGATCGATATGCTCCCTATCGGTCGACATAGAGGTAATGCTTCAGGTTTTAGCACGTCTTCCAACTTGGTCGACTTCCCGTGTGTCAATCGAAGCAACAACTGTGTCAAACTTGACTCTTTTCATGTTTTGCTCACTTTTAGCCTAAAAAAACTACAAAACTTAGCATGGCAAGCATAACATCATCTATAATACACTCATGCACGAAAACAACTAATAAACAAACCTAATTGCACTAAAACAAAGGAGAAAACACATGGATAAATGAGTACAAATATGAGCTTATCAAACCCCCCAAACTTGAATATTTGATTGTCCTGAATCAAAAGAAAAGAATTCTTATGTAGTTGAAAGTGCAATGCCACACAAGATTCATCACATTCAATAATAAAAAATCCACATCACACAAACAATTTGAAAGAGATAAAAAATCCATCAACTTCGGAAGACTCACAAGGAAGTGTATTGCTCATTCACACAAGTGTTTGAGTTTTCAATGAAAGAACTCACAACATGTATGAAGAAATTTCTACCATAAGCTTGCAAAATTTCTAGAATCTCCACTGCTCAAATGTGCACACAATTCAAGAATCAGAAATGACTTTCATTTGGTTGTAATGTATGTTTTTTGTGAAAGGTAGGGAAATATGGTCAAGTGACTAAAATCAATCAAGTTGTACACCCTCAACCAATCTAAACCACCATCTATTAACATCTACCCTTCTCCTCAAATATTACAATCAAGTTCTTTCTTTCTTTCTTTCTTCTTTTCAAGCTCTTTTTGAATCTCTTATACTCTTTAGCCAGGTTCCTCATCTGTTCCTCCAGTTTTTCAACTGACTGCTCAGTTTCTCTCTTCGCAGCTGAGGTAGTGGTGTCCTTCACTGGAGTAGACTGATGGGCAGGTTTTTCGAACTGAACTGGCTTCTTCTGATGTCTCTTAAAATCTCTCTTTACAAAGAGTACGACGTCATCATTTGTTGTTGGGTTCGAGGATCTGGCGGCTTCATTCCCGTTCACCATTTGGATATCCCACTCATGGGCTTGAAGTTCGGCTAACAACTCTTTGGTGGTCATCTTCGAGAGATCCATGGCTTTTAAACTGGTAGTTTTGACAAACCAGTCTTCCTTAGGCATCCTTAAGAAGATTTTGGCATTCACGTCAGCCACACTCTCTTCTCTTCCAATACTTTTCATTTCGCTGACAATGGCGTTGAATCTTGCTTCCATCGATTTGATTGATTCACCCGGTAACATCTGGAAGGATTCATATTTGTCAACCACGACTTGTTTCTTGTTGCGCTTCATTGCTTTAGTTTCCTTCGTGAGCTCAATAATCCAATCTCATAGCTCTTTTGCACTGTTGTTCTCAACGGCTTCCTCCATAAGAGATTCCGACAGTGACTGCAGGAGCATTTCTTGTGCAATGGGATCCAGCTGAGCGCGTTTCTTATCCTC
Organism: Plectranthus barbatus; assembly: GCA_026898455.1. Lineage (NCBI taxonomy): Eukaryota > Viridiplantae > Streptophyta > Magnoliopsida > Lamiales > Lamiaceae > Plectranthus > Plectranthus barbatus. The sequence continues at coordinate 68,367 of JAPKLW010000449.1, forward strand.
AAGTGTCTATTCCTCTGGAGGCTTATCTACGTTTGAGGTTGAGGACCTTGATCATTTGCTCCAAATCGAGCGTTCACTTTTTGAATCTTCAACGGCCCATTTTTTATAACTTCATCCATTTCTGGATGCTGACTCCTCAATAGAATAAGGGATCTCTTCTTCCATACTTCGAACTTATCTGGGTTGTACTTGGGAAGACTCGAATAGTTCATCATCTTTAAATAATATGCTCGCTAAACAAACATAAATAAATGAGAGTGCAAGGAAGATATGGATCTGATCCTAAGCGACTCAAAGCAGACAATATAGAAAGACCAACTTGGCTCTGATACCACTTGTTGGTCCCTGATCAGAGTTATCTCAATTGTGCAGCAGAAATATTACTAAAGGTTGCACTCTAAAACTGGGGGGTCAGTTTGCTAGTTTAGGTTTTACAAAAAACTGAGTTTACCTGGAAGTTTAAGTAAACAGTTTTCAGATATACACTTCAACACTTTAGAGAAGTGTTGAAGGTTTTAAAGCACAGTTAGAAACTGAGTAATGCAAGAAATAAACGAAAACTGTAAACGACACACGATATTATAATGGTTCGGATCCTTAAGTCCTACGTCCACTCTTCGAAAATAAATATGGTAATTCAGTAAGAAATGAAGTATACACTCCTCACGATCTATAGCCAATCACCACGAAATCCACCGTTCGCAACAAACTGGATCACTCGCCCAGGTAGATGTTCTTCACTCCTTCTTCAGTTCTTCGAAGCCTCTCCAAGTCTTCTCCGAACTGGCAGTCGTCGGAAACAGATTGAGGACACACCTCTCTTCTCCTTCTCTGGTGGGTGGATGGTTGAGTTCTTCTCAGAACATACAAAGGTTGGCTAACGCCCGTAAGAACCTGTTCCTCGTCTGAGAACCAGGCTGCTGTGTTCTTACTTGAAAAGTAAGAACACCAATGATGTAGACTAAGAGGTAGATACTTAGTCCTCGTGTACTCAAGGTCATACGGTGAATCTCAAAAGATTCATTGAGCAATAAAACCTCATGTTTAGTAGATGAACCACGGAGTAAATGCCATTTGGTTGAGAGCTTTAAATGTGTTTGAACTTTAAATTCGGTAGAGTGATGGCAAGCTTTGAATGTGTCAAAGATCGTTAGTTGTCTCTCTGGTCCTTCTGTTATATATAGACAAGACTGTGAAAAGTAGCCGGTAGAGACAAGGTAGATGTTGTCCAATCAGCAGCCTTCCTGCTCTTCTGCTTTTCTGAACACAACCATGCTTTTTCTGAGACAGTTTTTTACTTGATGTGTCAGACTCAAACAACGTTAGACTTCAGTCGTAACTGTCTGATTCTTCGTTCCTTATCATTGAGATTCCAAACCTCTGTACGACTGTTTAGCTCCTTATTTTTCACGTACTCTTTACTGTGTGAATCCGCTTGTCTTGAAACTGTGAGTTACCTTCGACAGTTTCTCACATCCTTGTTTGCAAAAATTGTGTCCACAGTTTTCAGCATTGTTTTGTCCTTGGCAGTTCCAAACTGCATTATCTTACTCATTACACTGATTAGCTCTCGCAGTTTTCTGCGGTTCTTCTTGAACTGTCTTCACAATTTTTCTTCCATAAAGCTCCTCGAACTATCTTCACAGTTTTCTTCGCATAGAGTTTCTCGAACTGTCTTCACAGTTTTTGGTTGAATGATTCCTGTCGAGCTATTACAACTCAATAGTCCTATACAGAGATTACAGAAGTAATAACTCTAGACCTAGGTATTCAGTTTTGACACATCAAAATATCAGATTAAGGGTGGGATTTATATATCAATACCTAACAGTGTTAAAGGTCTTTGCCAAAGTCATGCTCTCTAGGACGAAAGTTCTAAATATTCTCGACTATGATGATTGTTCTATGTTGTCAGAGGAAGAGTCAGAGGAGGAGGCATTGTTGGTTTTCATGGCAGTGATATGAGATGATGTAGAATTTTATGCCGAGAATAGACAACAAGCGCTAACATTTGCTCATGATGATGTAACTCGCACCTTACCAGTCTATTATGTTTCTGCATGCATCGTAGAAGACCTTGAGTCATGTTGCTGTGACTCATAGGACATTTTCCTCGACTCTCTTTTAAAAAAATTTCAAAATTTTATGAGTTAAAAAATATCTTATCCGATGAAAACACATTAGCTTCAGAAGATAAGGAATTTGTGGATCCTCAACAGCGGATGGTCAGCTCACATACCCAGAGAATGTGATCAGCTGATAGATCTAATAATAGTCAAGGGACCATCGGTCATTATCGGTGACAACTCGAAGAGGCAAGTTATTGGAAAAGGGTGCGTGGAGCAAGATGTAATCAAGATCACGAACGTATCTCTCGTCACCAAAGGGTCTATACTTATAATATCTTGTATAGGAATTATCAAGTTGTAAATCAGAGTTGATCGCAAGCCTGTTGGGAGTTTCTTGGCTAGAACGCCTTCACGAGCAAAGGGCCATCACCTCTGAAGATTGCTGACAGACATGTCATCACTAGCTGGTAATCCACTAGTAAAGAGCTTACCAGCAAGGGCCTCAACTAGCAACATAGAGACACAACGAGCTAAAACAAGCATGCACTTTCTAAGTCCAAACTTTAAGAAAAGAGATCTTAAAGTTTGTGAACTTTAAAACTTGTTCGTCCCATGAATCAAGCAACAAAAATTCCTCGAACTAGCTCAGACCCGTTCGAACTAAAACTGCAAAGTCTACCTGCTCCGACAGCAAAGGACGCTACAATTCAGGAAAGTGAGGCTTTCGATTGAATGGGTTTCTTTTGTCAAACATCGACTCCAAATTCAAACCTCTACAAGAGCGCCTATAAATAGAGGTTGCATTCCATCTGAAAAAGATTACTTGAAATTATATAGAATGCAACGATACTCTTAAAAATCAACACTCAAAATCGTTCAATTACTGAAGATGTTCTATCAGTTTCACCGTGTACCTTATTTGATACAAGGCTTTGTGCATTTGTAAGAGCTTACCGATGAGTTTTCTTACTCTCAACAAAATATCTTGGAGTTGCCACTACTCCAGTGTTTGCTATTACGTGTGTATACCGCTAGCTGATGTTATAGGGAAGAACTAAAAGTCCCACGACCAGCTCGAGGTGCCCACACTTTAGATCTAAAAAAGCGGCGAAGAGCGAAGAACTCGATGAGTGCGCTAGTAGTCTAGTGGACACAGACATTCATCGGCAAGCAACAGATCGTGCAACACCTTGCAATATTGAGCTTAGTGATTTCTAGACTACGAGTTTGAAGAGAGTGTAGGGTTTGAGTCTACGATCAATAACATGAGTTGTTATTCAATTCGCAGGATCGTTCTTAGGATATCAAAATAAATGCAATTAAATAAACCATGCAAAGCCTATGCATGCTCCTACAAAATTAATTGTACAAGATGGATTAGAGTTTATACCTTTTTCACCGTTTGATCTACAGGACAGATCGGAGTATGATAACGGTGAAAAAACGTTCAGATCTGAAGCGGAATATGAACAAAACGATGGCTTCCTTTCTACTTGAAGAAATCGATGGCCTCTCTCTTGTTCCTACAGATCTGATCTTCTGATCTGTATCCCTTGCTCCTTGGAAATCTGGTGAGGATTATTCTACCAAGTTAATTCAGCCGGAGGATTCGATCAGAGAAAATCCCTCCTTCCTGAACAGCCCTAGCCGCCGCCCTCTCTCTCTGTATACTGAGAATGTGTATCACCTCTTACTGATCTAGGGTTTGGCTATTTATAGTGTTAGGGTTTAATGAAACCCTAACCCTAATGGGCTTGAGCAGTGTGTGGGCCAGACCAGGGATCAGATGCAAATAATAAAGTGGGCCCTCTTTTATTAATTAATTCTCTTATGTCCAACCCAGAACATTAATTAATTAATAAAGTATTGTTTTAACCTTCACCACGGTAACAATACTGACTCGCCCCTTTATTACCACGTTATTAGGAACGGGTTGCACCAAACTAACTTGATCCACATATTTAAGGTTTCAGACATTCATTAATTAATTTGGTTTATATGACAATCAACCACAATTAATTAATATCTTATTTTCCTGAATAATACCACTCAACCTTTATCTCTTATGCTTGAATAAATCATTCAGCCTGCAGGACTTAGCATAAAGAACCTTGTGAGCTCATCAGGGAATGTCACCATCCTGGAACGGATATGTTACCATACATCCAGACTAAGCAGACCCCACACAAATCAACAACACCCAAGATGCAGATATGAGAGTACATGTAAGACTCGCCATCCTAGCAAATCAAAGTGCAGTCAACTCATGTGTGCCCCTTATCCTTCAGTAGGGTTTAAGATCATAGAAAGTATGTTGGGATCTGGCTCGTTCATATGTCAATAAGAACGGCGCATCCCACTGTTGATCCCATCAATACATAAGAATGTATCGACACATCAAGTGGCCAGGATAAGCCCACTTATGAACCGATGTGCCGCAGCTTAAACCGACAGCCTATCCAGGGACCATCTCAGCTGTGATACTCTTTATATCTCGCTAGGTCAAGCGAACCATATGATCCTCTGTGATCTACAACACACCATATGGTCATCCCTATCTACGAGATAAAAGGATATTATAGTTCGTCGTATGTTCACATTATCAGATAGCGAGATTTGTTTAATGTATCAACATAATGAAAGCCAGTATACAAACGCTTGATCAATTATGCTTTTCAGTATACATATCCCAACAGAGAGGACGTAAGACGGTTTTTCTGAACCTTTATAAATCATTTGCGTTCTATATTGCTTTCATTAATTTTCAGCATTGGATCTAAAACCCAACACCTCAAGTGTTGGAGTATATATGAATACGACTAAGAAACCAACTCACACTAAATAAATAGTTTTCAGAACCCGGGCTGGTGTCAGAATTACCAGCTTGGAGAGTGCAAGCTTGTAAATCTTTCGTTGCATATCCACTCATCAGATTTGAGACAAACAAATTATCATTTTATATTAAAATATTGAAGTATTATCAATTTAGGGCCTAAAAGATAATATAGTTATCAATTTAGGATCACAAAATGATATATGAATTGTTGAAGTTCGATTTGTGATAAGATAGGGACCTTTGGAACTTATAAAAATAGGAGAAAAATAACTAAAGAACAATAAATAATGCAATTTTACTGTGAAAAATGAACCGTGAATCGTGAATTTGAAAAATATCAGTGTAATAGGGATATATAACGTGCTAAAAATGACCTATTAGCTCCCCTTTTATAGTTCAAGAGGAGCCATTACAACCCTAGATAATTCAGGGGGTAGCTCCGATTTTCTCGGAGGTCGTGGCTGGAGGTTGACGTCTGTATTCTTTTCGGAGGTTTTTTAGCTAGGGTCCCTCAACGGACCTCCGAATTATCTGTGGTTAGACCCTTATCTATTTGACCTCTCCCAGTGGGTTATGTGGTGAACTCTATGGTAGTTCCTATTTCTTCGGAAGTGGTTACTGGAGGCTGACGGTTGCATCCTTTTCGGAGGTTGTTGGGCTAGGAACCTCCGAATTATCTATGTCCGGACCCTTATCTATTTGACCTCTCCCCAGTAGGCGATGCGAGGAACTCGGGGGTATGTTTGAGTCGTCAATGATCTTCCAAGTTACGTATGGCCTAGTACTTGCCTTCCCGATCTTCCAGGTAGGTCGTACGTGTTGGTTCTGTAGTTCCTTGCTAGGAGGAGTAGGTTGTGTTCCCTTTGGATGATGGGTAGGTCGTGGAGGTCTTCAGTAGGACCCTTGCTGGTAGGTCGTGATTCGTGGTTCTGGGTCGTGTACTTCGGAAGCTTGACATTGCTGGTAGTTCGTCTCCCTTTTGGGATCGGCTGAGGTCATCATTCGAAGGTCGTGTAGCTCCTTAAGGTAGGTCCCTTGGGTCGTGGTCTAGTGCGCTGGGCCTAGGCCTGGTTGAGTCACTGCTTGGAGGTCGTAGAGCCCATTTGAGTGTGTTCTCTTGGGTCGTTGTCATCCTTACTGGACCTAGGCCTAGTTTTTTCTAGCCCAAATCATTTTTGGGCCAAACATGAATTATCCCAAAGATTCTCAATTCAAGACGAGAAGATTATAAATTCTCAATTTAAGACCTCAAGGTTCTAGATTGAGAATTTTAGTATCTTTCATATCCTTAATTGAGAATTTATTTTGCGAATCATGAATCGATGATTAAACCTTTTTAGGATTTGAATTGATAACACTTCAAATTTATAATTCAAGAAAGTAAATTAAAAATGAAATATTTAAAGGGTAAATAGGGAATAAAACTGTAATCTATTGACATTTTTGGGAAAATACCTCAATCTTTATTTTCGCCTATAAATTACACCAAAACGAGTTAACACCGTTAATTATTGATGATTCAGCAGTTAAACACCACTTGAAATCGCATATGACAAATTAAAATGACATTTGGCATCCACTTAGCATCATGAAAATATTAATAATTTAGGGTATTATCTCCTATTTTCCCTATTTAAATTTGGGTGTAATTACGCTACCACCTACCTCTGTGCTTTTGTTTGGCCAAATGAAAACAAACTCCAAATCTAGGATATTTATGGGAAATGAGAGTGGCATATTAACTAAATTTACTCTAAGTTTATTTTTTGAAGCAATTCAACGGACACCCTTTTTTTTATCAAAAAATAATGTGCATTATACTCTTCTTTCCGACAAAAAGAGAAGAAGTAGAGAAAGATTGATTCCAAAGTTTTTCTTAAAAAAACTTTATATATAGGAGACGTGGTCTCTCTTAAGAGGCCATTTTCTTGACTACTGAATTTAGATGTGGTAATTTTTTATATGACACGATAATTCAATATGAATTTTTAAGATAATAATGAATATAAAATAAGTTTTATCAGATTTAAGTCCTTATCAAATCGACATATTAAGAACACGAAAGTTTTGGGTCGATTTCGCATTTAATTTGGATTAGATTAGATATGAAAATCTGTTAACAAAGAATAACAAAACATTTTATTTTATTTTATTTTATATTTTATCTAATAGTTAAAAATCTTATTAATAAAATCTTTATTTTCGGATTTTTATCGGGTGCCTATTTTGCTTATTTGATTGGGTTCTTATCGAATAGTTATCGTGTCAGTCAAATTGTAATTGTATTCGTATTTGAACTTAACGTGTCAAATTCTGATACAGATCGAACTTTCTTTTTATGGATTGGATCACTAAAGGATCGATACGTACAAATTGACACCTTAACTCAACTACACCAAGCTGCAATGAAAGTATATTTTGCTATCTATCTATAGGGTAATTCTAAACGCAACCACAATATTTTTCAATACAACCCTTGATTTAAAATTTAAAAAATATTAATTTTTTATTACTATTTTGCCCTCTTTAACCACTAATAGGGGTGACAAATGGGTCGGGTTTGGGTTGGCGGTCGGGTTGTGACCTGCTAATAACAAGCGACGACACGCCAACCTGAACCCGACCCGTATATTTTCGCGGGTCAAAAATCTCAACCCGAACCCGACCTGTTTATTTTTGTGTCGACCCGAAATGACCTGTTTAATTTTTTTAAAATAAAAAAATGTATTAATTAATTTAAAAATTAATAAATTATGTTAATTATTTTAAAAATTAAAAAATTGTGTTAACTATTTAAAATTTTATGTTTTAGGCTATATTTTATTTATTAAATTTTTATTTAATTATATTTTATAAATAATAATAATAATTAATATTATTGGTGGGTCAAATGGGTTCGCGGTCAACTCGAGATTGACCCGAACCCGACCCAAAAATTAAATGGGTTGGACGGGTTGACCCGAAACTCACCCGAAAATTAAATGGGTTGACCCAATCTATTTTTTTCGTGTTAGGTTCGGGTTGGAGATTGCCACCCCTAGGCACTAATATAATTTTTTTCTTTGAAAAGCACAACCACTATAATTAAAAATATATTTTTTTTCTTCTTCAAATGGTGCTTCTAAATGTAGCCACGGTTTTGTTAAACATAGCCTCTTTAAAAAATAATAATTTAAATTATAGTATATTATTACATTTTATCCTTGTAGCCCCCAATTCAAAATTTCAAACAAAATAAAATCAAAGCGTGTAGACTATCTCCATTAATAAAAATAAGAAAATATTTGTTGTTGGTTGATAAAAGATGAGATTAAGGGCGAGTTGCCGAAGAATTTCGTAGACATAAGAATCAAATGGCGAGAGAAGAAGCGTGGAGGGTTCAAGGAATGGCGAGCGGGATCAATCGCCGTGTGATCGCCTTCTTGCAGAAAGTGTCTGAGCAAAACAACTTTGACCTAGCGACCAGTAGTAATATTGCATCACCCAGGGTTGCAATGTAGCCTCAACCGCCCAAAAAATCTGATATGTTGCCACACAGCCTTTGATCAAGCATAGATCAAGCTTCGAACAAGTCTTGATCTCAAATATCAAGAAAATGGGCTGAAAGGCACTCTTTGAGGCGAGATTTTCGCCGGCATGGTGAAGCGGCTGCAACTGCTTCGCCCAACAATTGCACGAAGTGGTGGTAGGAGAAATGAAAAAAACATCAACAAATATTTCAATAAAGTGAAATAGAGCAGCAAGAGGCTACCAGAAGACTAAAAAACATGCCCCAATTTCCACCAGTTTGACCTCATATACAAAAAAAGAGTCAAGAGTGACGGCGGCCACACCCCTGCATTCAATCAATCTGGATAAACAATGCCTATCATGGCCTGCCTGAGCAGTAATGGCTGCTACCCAATCAACAGAATCAAACAATGCCCCATCCAGATCGAAGCGAAAAACAATGATCTAGTTACGAACAAGCAAGCATTTTTCTACGACAGAATGCACACAGTGATTATTTGGGGTTTTAATTTTTATTTCACATATATGGGGCTACACTTTAATTTTAATTTTTATTATTTTGATTAAAATATTAAATTGGAGGTTACATAGATAAAATTGTAATTGTATATTATAATTTAAATTATTATTTTTTAAAGGGGTTACATTTAGCAAAAACGTGGCTGCATTTAGAATCACCCTTCTTCAAATTCTAATCGCCTCACCTTCTGCATCAAAAAATGCACCTTCTACTGCCTCAAGAAATGTACTATCAGTGTTGCTACAGGTGAAGCTAAAACCCCCACTGTTTCCGTGAAGAACGCCTTGTTTTTTAGTTTTGTCTCATAACTGAAAACCAATTTCCCCATTATCCATTCCTGAATAACACGATAAAGAAATCCAATAAAAAGAAACCACCAAAGCAAAAAAAAAAGTTGACATATTGATTGAAAATAGATGTAATAATGTTTGGGATCATCGTGGGTGTGATACTGATACTCCTTTTTTTATGCCCAAATTCTACACCCTTGTCATTTTTGTTTCCTATTTATTCATCCAAACCAAAACTCGCCCTTAGTGGAAAAATGAGGACTGGTTCGGGCTATCTGCGGCAAATTTACTACGGTGTGTTTGCCGTGTCGGTGGTGGTGGTTTTTGAATTGTCCATGAAAATTACGAAAAGAAACCAAAAATGATTTTAATTAAAGGGGTTGTGTTTTGTTTAAGAAAATGAATAAAATTGAGGTTGATTATGAGGATAAAATAGTTATAATACAAAATAATTTTATTTATTTTAATTGAAGTGGCTGTAAAAGAGATATTGTGACTACATTTAGAATTACTCTTATCTATATTTTTTATATTTATAATTCTTAGGTTTTGAGTTTCAATTGGTTATAGAACTGTAATTCTATTACCCGAGTCTAATTATAATTTCTAAGATTCTACGTTAAATAATGCAAGTTGTTTTGACGTATAAAACAAGATATCGCATTTCGAAACCCTATAGAATTATATACATAAGTTGTTTAATATGTTAAGGCTAATCGAATTTCAAAATAACAAGTGTTCCCAAATGTCAAATGAGCTTTCATAAAATTTATCTATATATTAAAACAAGATTATAAGCAATTTATGGAAATATTCAATTGTATTAATGGTTCATTAATTAAATTTAATAGTTCATTAATTAATAAGTATAATATTTTATAACCATACAATATAATCCAAAATTCACTTATGATATTTTTAAAAATAATTGATATTTATTATTGGATTATCACTTCATTAATTAATAAATATTTTATAACAATACAATAGAATCTCTATATATTAAAACAAAAGTTATGATATTTTTAAAAATAATTAATATTTATTATTGGATTTATCACTCTTATATTGAAGACTTAATTTTTTTACAATTTATTTAATATTTATTATGATTAGTTAGATTATAATTTATTTAATATATTAATAATCAACGTAATTATAAAATTTATTCAAATAAATTTTAAACGATAGGCATGAAATGGAAAAGAAAATTATATCAATATATTATGATTATTAGTACATGAATGCTTACTATATTTATAAGTTTACTTAATTCATTTCAAATCACCAAATTAACATATCCATTAGAGATTACAATTGATTTGTTCAACAATATTCCAAATTTAATTTATTTATAAATATAAATATATATTAAATACATAATTTTATTAATTAAGAAGCAAAATCATCACGATTTTAGAAATATTGGTAATAAAATTAAACACAATCCTTAAATCATGGTAAAATATAATTAAATTTCGGACCTTCTATTTTTATATTCGCACTATAAATATGGGACTAGGGGTGTACATGGTTTGGTCCAAACAGACCAAACCGACCAAATCGAAATGATTTTGCCGGTTTGGCCGGTTGACAAGTGCGAAAATCGGCCGGCCAGACCGTAAGTTTCAAACCGTATTAATTGGTTTGGTCCATGATTTGAGTAGAGAAACCGGTCGTTTGGACCGGACCGGACCGTTTATGTTAATAATAAATATTTAGATTATATTTTATACTAAAAGTGTAAATATAGTACATTTAATATGGTGGTTCTATCTAAACTTTGGTTTTTAAGAGGTATGAGTTCAAATCCTCTATGCAACATAGTATAATTTTTATTTTTCTCATACACTTTTATTTATTTTTTAAAATCTAAAATAAAACCCAAACTATCAAATATTTCAATCTCATTTTAATTATTTTTCAATATTTTATATATTTTCTGAAATCTAAAATAAACCTTAAACTATCCAATATTCCAATCTCACAATTTTATTCAAATGTCTCTCTTTACCCTTATTGTCTTCTCTATTCTCTGGTCAAGCTTCATCGTTATCGTATCTTAATAATTTCATCTTACTATTATTTTTGAGAATGTGATATGAATTATTATTTTTTTGATGTTATTAATTGTTTGTTTTTATTAAAATTGTCTCGTACTTTGCCAATGAGAGCCACTATTAGTTTTTTTTAATTTCTCAAATGAATTATAGCTAAAAATATGAGATTGTTCTACGTTTTTTACTTTGACCGTTAACATCGTATTTCAAACCGTTAAACCGGCCGAACCAAACCGTTTTATTTGGTTTGGTTTGAAATATTAATTTGGCCGGTTTGGTTTGAAAAATTTTTAAACCGTATTATTTGATTTGGTCCATACTTCAACCCTCAAACCGGACCGTGTACACCCCTATATGGGACTCTCATTTTTGATATCACAAGTTCTCTATTTCCTCTCAAATGAAAATTTTATTTATGCTTTTCTATTTAGTTTATTATTTTTTATTTTTTTTTTGTTATTGTAGATCATATTATTTGGCCTCAATTTGAAATTCAAATAATGAAGAGTATTTGACCAAAATAAGGAATGGATATTTGTTCGAAGTTTCATATTTCAGTGTGAGATAAACACATGATTGTAATTTGTAATTGGCATTGTTTGATAAATCATATTTCAATTATTTCTTTCTCTACGCATTTGTAGTTTTCTTTTCTTTTCTTTTTTTTTTTTTACTTTTTGAGTTTTTATGCAATTTTCTTATTTATATGATACGATTAAATTGATTTAATGATTTGTCGTCAAAAAATTGTATTGAATGCATCATTTTTTTATTAATTATGGACCCAAATTATTTAAAATATTAAAAATGTTTAAACTATAGCTTGATTTCGTATTATGTAAATAAAAATACTAAAAGAATTTCAAAGCGATCACAAACTTAATAACAATATAATATATAACTATATTGAAATATGTATAAAAAATATTTCAATTAATATTAAAGATAAAATAATTTATAAAATAGTATTAATTCAAATTGTGGTTGCAAATAAATTGAAGCGAAATAGTTGATTTTGAATTTCTGTATTAAATTTTTTTTTAAGAAATAATAAAATTTTTAATTAAGTAGATAATTAATAAAAATATTAAATAAAATACCAAAATGTTTGTAAAAATAATAGCAATTTTATTGTGTGACTTTGTTTATTTAAATATTGATTTTACTAAACATTTGATGTATTAAGAAATTGGATTAAAATACTATTGAATGAAATAAATAATAAAAATATTAAATGGAAATTATGGAACTGGAAATTGGTTGCAAACTTAATAGTAATCTGATTTAAAATATTATATTTTTAGTATTTCGAATAGTCATATAATAAATTTATTTTCTCACATAATTGTCACATGACAATAATATATAATGTTCCCATTTTAAAAAAACTTAATTAATTAAAATCACCAACTTAAAATGGAAAAAAAACCAGTTAATCTTATAAATTAAGGAAATAAATAATAACATTATTATTAACTCAAAAATATCGATCAAATTGAGGGAATGATTTTTATTAATTAAGGACATAATATTTACATAATTGTCAACTTATAAATATCAATTATATAATTATGGAAACAAATCGTTTTAAATATCAAGAAAATGAATAAAAATATTATTATTATTATTATTATTATTATTATTATTATTAAATAAATAATAGAAATTAAAAGAAATCACAAAATAGTATTAAATAAAATTTAAAATATAAGATAGTTTATGGATGAACACTAAATCAAACTGTTATGTGATCGCATAAGAATTAATGTGAAATAACAAACCACCAAATAGAAATGCAATCAACCTTTTTTTTTATTTAATTAAATAATGATTTTTTGTATGAATGATAAGATATATCATATAAAATTGTTAAAAATAATATTTTATTGCATATAAGATTGGGATAGTTTGAACCGCTTGTGAATTTATTAATATTTATTTTAATATTAAATAAGTTATTTTGGAATAATGTAATTAATGGGTTGATAAGATGGAAAGTGAGTTGGTCTCCTGAGAGACCGTTTCACCATTTTTTTATTGTGAGATGAACCTTAATACATCATTTTAATAAGTTAAATACATCAGTTCATTTTTAAAAATTATATTATTTGCAACAAATAAATACATCATTTATAATAAAGAAACACATCATTTCATTATATTCATCTCACAATAAAAATGGTGATACATCATTTGCAATAAAGAAACACATCATTTCATTAAATTCGTCTCACAATAAAAATTATGAGACCGTTTCATCTGAGAATTTGCCATAGAAAATATATATTGACAGGCCATATTAAACTGAGAGGAGAAAATAACGAAATAGAAACAAATGAATGAGAATTGAAACTTAGGTGTTGATGTTACAGTAGTCAATGAGAAAATATGAGTTTCATAATGAGGAATTCAAATAGTGACGTTATTTAGGCAGAGAAAAATCTCATAACACATGAAAATCGTATGATTCTATATCAAACTATTAGGAGTTATATGCACTACAAGTGGTCAAAACAATATCATATGAAAGCTAAAATAATACACATGATTACGTGAACCTCATAAGTAACCTCAATAAAGTGAAGAACAACCGTCATATTTTAATATCGTAATTGCGTATAGTAAAACGTTGACGAGAGAGTGAGACGGGGCGTATAAATCTCCAACACATTTGAGAGTAACAAGTCAAATTGTATATCAAGAAGTTTGAGGTCCAAGTTTAATATGCATAAAGTATGAATCTATGCACATGGTTAGATATTTATCCAATGATGTAAAAAAAAAGAACACCTCACTACAATAGATATCATAGTTTGTTTTGGTTCTAAAAAATTGAGAGAGAAATAGAAATGAAAGGTTCAATGTTTTAGATTTCTTAGCAATAAAATACTAAAAGTTTCGACACACTAAAAAATAATAAATTATGAAATAAAATTTATCAATAACAACAAAATAATATATATTTAAAGAATAATTTATAAACATTGTTTTGAATTAAAAAATCATACGAGACTCATAAAATGGAGTTTAATAAATTAATCAAGAGTAAATAAAATGAATGTCAATTTAATATTATATATAAATAATATATTAATTTACATTATTATATAACTTTGTAACTTACACATTAAAAATACATATTATTTTAATATAAATAATTATAGTTCTCACGCATCGCGTGGGTAAAATACTAGTGAGATATTATAAAAATTCGTTGTGAAATATTTATGTATTTTTTACCAATATGTTTTGGCTTTTTTATTTTCCTAGTTTTGATTTTGGGTTTTTTTGGAAAAATACTAACCTAGGTTAGGGATGAGCATGAGTCATACCGACTTGCAAACTACTTGGAATCGTTTAAAAATTCTGAAATCAGCTCGGTATTGCTCGAGGTGAGCTCGAGCTAACAGAATAATGATCGACCAAAAATAATAATTAAAGAATCGAGCTCAGAACCTAACATCAAGCCGAGCTTGAGCCTCAAATTTTTAGTTGAATTCGAGCCTCATCATACTCGAATTAGCTCAACTCTTGATCACTCTAACCTAGGTAGGGAAGTCTCTTTAGATTTTATTTCAATGATTTTGGTTCCTTGCCTTTTACTATATCTCCCATGTATGCCCGTCTTGTGCTCTCTCTTTTTTATTTAGTGAATTTATATTTTTGGTCATTTTAAAATTTATTTCAAATTTTTTATGAAATTTTATAAAATTATTTACTTTTATTAAATTAAAATATATTTGGTGACTGGTGGAGTTAAAATAAATTAGAGTAATATGCATAATTTTCCCTAAACACAACATTAAAGAGAGAGAGAGAGAGAATTCACAGGTGGTAAAAGTAGCGATCCGTGATATCCGACTTTGATAACAGTGGTGGTTGACAGATTCTTGAAGACCGGGCCGTGGGATTCGAGCTTTTCTCAAACCAACAAAATCCACTTTTACTCTACCCAAATGTTGTTGATTAATCAATCATAAAAAAAAACATCACCTAAGATTAAGAAACCCAAGTTTCACGCAGTCCCACCAGATCATACCTTGTTGCGTCAACAACATTTTATTGGAACAACCCAACAACGTATACATAAATATATATATACATATATACATACACTCGAAGGTGCATGGTGGTGCAGTGGTGCTACGGGCTACACCTCTTGTTTTCAATCATTTTCTGTACTACTCTGTAGTTGGAAAGAAGAAGTATTTATTTTCATGTTACCCTTTCTTGATGTTTCAACAAACTTTTTTCCTTATTTCCGAATCTAGTATATTAGTTGTTGTAAGATTGTAGCATTGCTTGACAAATGCATTTATGGGCTTGCTCAATTCTCTCTTGGGACACCATTCCAGAAGATTTATTAAAAGAAAAGACAGTGATGCAGCCGAAGAAGGTCTCTTCTTTTTCTTGATTGTCTAGTTCTTGATTTTTACGAAATCTTGTGTGAGTTCTTCAATGATTATGAATCCCTTGTAGGCTTTGTTTTGCGGTATGTCTGCTGTCGGATTTGTGATTGATTTCTGTAATTCGGGAACTGATATTTTGCAGATGCCTGTCTTTTTTGCAGACAAAGAACATGAGCATTACTTAACTACCTATGTTAAACTCATGTTCAAGTTTCTGATTCACCATTCATTTTAGTACAATGGATCTGTGTGTTGGTGAGTGCAGTCATGGCTGATCTTACATTAAGTTATATGCAATTCAAACATATTACATATGGTTCTTTGTCTGATAATCAGTTCTTTTTTTTTTCCCCCATTGTTAAGATAGTTTGATTATGGTTGTTATTTATCTCATTTTACGTTTCCTGGTTCTGTTTAACCAGGACGTACATTGGAAGAACTCCGAAGCTCACTTTACAATGAGCTTCGGACTTCAGAAGGAGCAAAGCGTCAACAGCAGCGCTTTTGTGGACCAATAAGTGCAATGACCTTCAATTTCATGGTATCTGTTGGGATAATCCTCGGAAACAAACTGGTATAATGTTCGTCTATTACCATTTTCTACAAACTAAGCCTCAGATTCACATTGGACAATGTCTCAGCTTCATCTGCTCTGTTTGTTTGAGATTTGAATCCATCTTTTTGTAGCTGCTTTGCATTTTAGATTAGGCAACTGTTTGCAGCTTCAAAACTTTAGACTGACCTCTAACTAGTTGAGCACCAACACAGGTTATGGGGCAAGTGGGATTCAATTTCCCCATATTTCTAACTCTAATCCACTACACAACTGCTTGGGTTCTACTTGCCATCTTGAAGGCACTCGCGGTGCTTCCAGTTTCCCCACCATCTAAAACTACACCCTTCTCATCATTGTTTGCTTTGGGTGCTGTCATGGCTTTTGCCTCTGGGCTTGCGAATACGAGCTTGAACCACAACAGGTCCTTATCCGGGTGTATCTTTCGTTGTTTTGTTATTCAATGCAGTTAGACCCTCCTCATTGAACTCTTGTGCAGTGTTGGTTTCTACCAGATGGCTAAGATTGCAGTCACTCCAACCATCGTTGCAGCCGAGTTTGTTCTTTACAGAAAGACCATATCATTCACCAAGGTAACCATGATACAGAGTTTTGGAGATGGTATTAGGCCATTTTACACTTCAAATTCACCCATGTTTTCAGGTTGCTTCTCTCGTTGCTGTCTCCTTCGGTGTAGCTGTTGCAACTGTCACAGACTTGCAGTTCAACGTATTCGGTGCTTGTATTGCCATAGCCTGGATAATTCCAAGCGCCATTAACAAAATATTATGGTCAAGTTTGCAGCAGCATGGCAACTGGACAGCTCTAGCGTAAGTGATCACCAAAAATACTTAAATCCCATGATCAACCATGCATGCATACTTCCATTTAAGGAAAAACAAAAGTGGTGGTGATGTAGGCTGATGTGGAAGACAACTCCGGTCACGATCTTCTTCCTGGTTGCGCTCATGCCATGGTTAGACCCACCGGGGGTGCTATCGTTCAAGTGGGATGCCACAAACACAAGTGCAATTCTAATATCAGCTCTGCTTGGTTTTCTGTTGCAATGGTCAGGAGCTCTAGCACTGGGGTACAAAATCCTGTTCCGAGTCTTTCGTGTTGTCAACTTATCTTGAGACGAGTCATAACTCATTACATGTGTGCAGGGCGACTTCAGCAACATCACATGTGATTCTGGGACAGTTCAAAACATGTGTTATCCTGCTGGGAGGGTATCTGCTGTTTGGCTCTGATCCGGGGCTCATGAGCATCGTCGGTGCTGTCCTGGCCCTCTCCGGGATGTCGGTTTACACGTCTCTTAATCTCAGGGGATCATCGGCCACTCTTCTTCCTAACCATAACTTATCCACAGCAAAAGAGAAACCAGTTGCAGAGGGTAAGCCAACCATTGTATGAGCAGCATTGAATCTTGCTCCATCATTTTCTTGCTTCTTGTCTGAGGCTCACCACTACTAGGATGCTTCATTGCTTGCTTAACAACTCGAGTTGATATTTTGAGTTTGTATAGAAGAGCATATTGATTTTGTATGATTAATGATTTGGATTTATAAGATTCTCCTCCTATCTTGACCTCTTGTACATATATACCTTAATATATTATAGGAGGTTTTGGATTCAAATTCCTCACACCAAAGGAAAAAAGAGATGGAAATGGTTGTGGAATGGTGCACATAGAGCAAGGGGTCCAAATCCCTTGCCACGGTTCCGGTTTTGGTTCAGTTCGAAAATGCCGGTTCCAATTTCAAACCGAAATCGGCGGTTCGAAATTTTTTATTTATTTATAAATTAAATTAATAAATAATTAGCTTCCTAAATAAAAATTGAAAATTAAAACTACAACCGCATTTTGCATCTAACACCCAATGCATTATATAAACATAAAAAACTTTTTTATGTTTTGGAATGTTATTGACTATTTTATTTTCAAGCTTTGTTTGAAATCTTGCTCTAATACATAGCAAGAAAAATAGATAAAAATATTTTCATCTATTTTTCTTGCTATTTATTAGAATAAGTTTTCAAAACAAAAACTTGAAAATAAAATCTTATACAACTTCTATAACTTAGTAAGTTTTTGATGATATACAACAAATTCGATAAAAGAAGTGAAGCACAACTATATTTTAAATTTTCAAATATTTTTTTAAAAATTAAACTTTGAAGTTAGAACTTGAGAATTGAGAGATCGAAACGGTGAAAGAAGAGAAAAATGGAGAGAGGAATTGATAGAGTAGACTAGTAGAGAGAATATACGAGTAGAACAAGTAGAATATTGCACTAATTGATAAATAAAGCTTGAGAGAGTTGAGATCGAACTGGAAAATGAGTGAAGGGGTGTGAGATATTTATAGAAAACTTTTGGGGTGAAAAAGACCGACTGAACCGCCGATTTCGGTTCGGAACCGATGGTTCGGGGTGACGTGGCAATTTCTCATTCGCCCTTTTTCTTTTTTCTTAAGAAATAGTCATTATAAATTACATTTCGGAATTGGAACTGACAATTCAGAATCAAATTTCAATTTTTTTAAAAGTGACGGTTCAATAGTTCAGAATCGCCGGTTCCGATTAAAAGCACAAATGGTTTCGGTTCTAAATCGTGGACTAGTTCCGATTCGAAGTAGTCACGTCTAGCTTAACCATCTCTTTTTTTTAAATAAAATATATGTAAATTAAATAAAAAGAAAAGAGACCTAAAGTTTACAAGATGACTGAGGTACATTCGAAAAGTTAGGGGTTAGTACTACTAGTCAATAGCAAATCTAGAAATTTGATGTAAGAGGTTGTATACAAGGGGTTGATTTATGGGGGTGTATACATAGTTAAGTATAATTAAAAATAAAGATTCGGCTCCCCCTCATTCTCAATATGATAAAAAACTTGGATCACACAATATTTATTAAAAAAATAATAAACAAACAAACGGCTATGGAACTTTTTGGTGTGTCAAACCAAGTTATTTGTCAATCAAATGTATAGGACTAACTAGATATAATTAGTCATTAGAATGATTCTAAACTTATAACATTTGTATAGATTCATTGAGTTGTAATAGATATAGAAATCAAGTCTCGCCAATCAGAAGTGACCAAATGAAGATTTACACAACTGACACTTTTTTAGTAAGTGAAATATCGGTTAAGTTGTAGACTTAATTGAGCAGTTGAAGACTGTGTCAAAGGTGCATAGAAAATTATCAGTGGAGACAAAATAAATGTGTCAATTAAATTATGTCAAAAGGCTGACTGAAGACAAAACACTAAGGTTTCAAACTTAGTGAAAATAATTCTTACGTGTTTTGATTATAAAACTCAACACATTCTAAGTATTGAAGTATATTTTGAACCGGACTAAATCTCAAACTCGCTAGAAATACAAATTGGTTAAGAACTACCAGTTTGCGAAGTTCAAGTTTTTATAAATTATTTTTGATGTGCACCAACTCTGATCTCGGGACTAACATATTTGTATTATTCTAAAAAATTGTAAATATAATGAATCAGTGAGATGTAATATTTTCAAGAAAAAGTGACAAATATAATTTTTTTTTTATTGTTTATTTTATATCTATGTTATAATATAATAAATAAAAATAAAAAATGATGTTGAATTTTGACGGAACTGTTCTTTCCTTACTATTCTCCTTTAATATATGATCATAGATGTGCGCATTCATCCCATGTAACATATATGTGCTCCCTCTCTTCTTTTGAGTTTTGCATGTATTTAAAATCTCTGTTTCAAATATAACCGTTGTAATTAAATTTAGACATAACATCCTCTTTTGTAGATTTATCTTTATACAACTCTGCTTTATGTCCGTCAAACGGTCTCTCACTGTGACAGACTTCATCAGTTGATCCTCCATTGGCAGAGCTCTTATCTTTCTGTTTCAGCTGCTCCGAACTGTCAGCAAAGCCCTTCTCAATTGGTCAGCTCCTCAATCTGCCAGTTCTTCTCTCCACTCCTCAGCTTCTCAGTCTGCCAGTTTCTCTTCTATCACAACTATATCTTCAGTTGTGGATGATCTTGTTTTCTTCGGATCGATTTTTCAAATCTTCAAGTTATTGACATGCAAGTCTAAACTATTACATTTAATGAACATGTTTGGGCTGCAAAATAACTAGGCCGAGATGGAGGCCCATCAAGCCGGAAGGCTGACCAACTGCAACCTTGCCAGGGAAAGAGGCAATTTGGCGACAAGCTATCAGTTGAAGATAGCAGTTCGCTAAAGAGATGAGCGCCTGATAAGCTCATAAATACACTTACTTATTTATATTTTTCTCCTTTGTTTTAGTTAATTTATGTTTAATTTTTAGTATATTTCGTGCATAAGTGTATTATATAGGATGCTATGCTTGTCATGTTGAGTTATTGCAAATTTTGGGGCTAAAAAGTGACTAAGTGAAGAAAAAATCCGAAATAGTGAAGTTGCTATTTCGGTCGACACACGAGATGTCGACCGACATGGAAGACAAAGCCGAAAATCCAAGCAAGACCTCCATATCGACCGACATGGTGCATGTCGATCAACATGAAGGGTCGATGTCGACCGAGGCAGGAAGAAAAGAGGAGCTTAACATGGGAGGTCCATGTCGATCGACACAGATGTCCGAAAAGGCACTTATGCCAGATTTGGAAATATCTTTTATTTTGAGCTAATACCTTTTGAGATACAATTTCTCCTCTATAAATACCTAATTAGCTCGAAATTTAGGGACATTTTTTAGACTTTGAATATTTTTTCCAAGCATTGGAGTTTTTCAAGACTTTGAATTCCTATTTTATTTTGTAAGTTAATTTTTGCACTTTAATAATATGTTTGCTTTAATTCTATCCATGATTTGTGGCTAGAAATCGTAACAGATTCTAGGGCTTTGAGAAATTATCTTGATGCATGTTTAATTAATTCAACTCGATTGCATGATTTAAATTTCTTGGTTTGATTTAATTGAATCTACATTTAATGAAGGATCGAGAGATGAAACTGAATCTAGGTTTATATTTATCAATTGAAGGACTGAGAAGTGAAAATTGATTATAGGATAAGGAAATTTAATGCAACTAGTTTCTGTCTAAAAAAGAAACCATCAAGCCGCAAGGTCGACCAACTGCGACCTGACCCAGGCGAGAGGCAGTTCGATGGCGAGCTACCAGCTGAAGATATTAGTTCGGTGAAGAGAGGAGCGCCCCGAAAGCAGTTCAACTAGCAAGAAACCACTCTAGACGAACTGGACAACGGTAAAAAAGGGTCTGAATAAGGGCACGACAAATTCAAAGGCAACGAACGGCAAAGACGTTGCAACAATCCCGAAAAGACACTAAGCCACCCGCAACAACTCGAAGGCGCGCTCTAGAAACCCTAGCTCCCCTCTAGGCTCTATAAATATGCCCCTGTAAGTCGGAAAATAGCATCTGGTTCTTTACGTGTCTTATATTCAAAAAACGGCTACTTATCCATTTTTATTCGAATTGTTAACGACTAGCTTGTTAGAGCTCGATTAGTCCAGTGCAATCGTCCAAATAAGTGTCTACTTTGTTCATGTTCGCTTTATTGTAATCGTGCTCTGTCTATTTTACTATTAGGTTCCTTTGTACTCACTCCGTCCCACTTGAATTGTAACACTTACTAAATTGGGCGTCCCAATCAAATTGTCACATTTCCAAAAATGACAATTTTTTCACACTCAACAAAAAAATATTAATCCTACTAACTCATTCTACACTCACAACTCTTAATTTCCGTGCCGAAAAGAAAGGCGACAATTGTAAATTGTAATGGGGCGGAGGGAGTATTTTTTAATCATATTTCATCATCATTTGCATTTTTGTTGGTCGTTTACTATATTTTTGGGTTCATCGTGTTTGGTTATTTCTTGTAATTTCATCTTATCGGATCTCAAGTTCCCCGAGGTCCCATATCTGTACGAATCGAACCTCAACAGAAGTCATACAATCATTTACAAGATTAGCACTATACATTTATCAACCGACACTAACAATTTTTTACATTCATCAAAACTCTATAATTCTCAACAATAACAATTAGATTAATTTTCTTAATTATAAGAAAATAATAATTTAAGTAATTTTTACAAATAAAATAGTTAAATTTGTAGATAGAAAATGAGTATTTAAAATATTATTACTGAATCTAAGATTTTCATTTAAATTCATAAATATTGAAACACTCGTTAAAATAAAAAAAAATTATTAAATAATCGATCGATTAAATTCAAGTAAAATAAAACTCAATTTAATTCGAATATTCGAATTAATTAGTGGCATTTCGATTATAAAATAGAGAGATGGCGAAATCGGCACAAAAAAGGAGCGAGTAATAATTGCAGTGCTTGGGGAGCATTGTACATGACTAGCGAAGGCTTCTAACTGGTAATTTCGAGCTCTGAATTTTACGAAGCCGACAAAAATCCACCCCACCCCGCCCGTCAACGTCGTCAGGCTGCCGCCAGCCACCCCGTGGAATCCTACTCAATCTTCAACCATCGAAATCCTTTTTCAGGTTTTCACTCCAATTTCTGCGTTATCTAAATCCGCCCCGACTGGACTTGCGTTTCACCTTTTTTCTCTCGTAGGGGTATGGATTTTCACCCCAGTTTTAGTATATCATTCATGGTTATTGATGAGGCGCGATTCATTTTTTGTTCTTAGATCCGTTCGGAAGGTTAAGTGGATCTGGGTTCGGACTTGGTTTGCAACTCCAAATGTCTTTTAATTCGAGTTTCTATTGTTGTTTGAAAAGATATCCTGATTTTTATTTAATTAATGAGGTTTCAGCTGTTAGTTGAGGTGTATCAGCTATAGAAGGCTTGTGATTTGTAGATGATTATTGAATTATGATGTTCTCAATACGAAATTAAATATTTGAGTTTAATATTTTCTTAGAGGCTTGTTCTATGAGGATCATCTTCATACCAAATACATCGAAATGCTGGTGGCTGGAGGTTTTTTATCTGATTGTTGAAATTTGTATTAAAATCTTTTGTTTCTGAAGATTTTGTGGAACTGTGTTTAGTTTTTTGTGCGCAGTTATGTGTTATCTCTCTGAGTGGTATGTGATCTTGCAATTTTGTTTTTTCTTTTTACTATCATTGTTCTCAAATTTTTTTCTGGTGATATGATCACAGGCAGTTATTTGTATTTCAAGCATAATTTCTGGGGTTTTGGATTTCTGGCCAAGCACCATAAGTGGAGAATGTTCCGAAGGTTCTTGATTGTTTTCCTCATATGAATAATGTACTTTGTTTGTCAACCAGCTGATTAATTTATTTTACTGTTTCCACTGGACAGGTATGGAGCGTAATAATGTGCATGAAATACCATTATGCAGTGCTTAGAAGGAATCAAGCATTTATGTGCTTCCGTGCTTCAGTGTTTTGAAATTGACAGGCAATTAAGGGGCCTCGAGGATCCCGAGATTCTCGCACGAGAGACAGTGTGTATGCTTATCAATCCCTTATCCCTCTCCCTAAATCAAAACCAAAGATTTAGAAAGCTTGCGGACAGCACAGCCATCTTATTTTAATATTCAACTGTCAATTTAGTTCAGTTCTATTACAGCTTATGCGCCACTTCGTTTGTAGCAAATATTTCTATTGCCACGTTTTGAAAGTTTACACTTATGTTTTTGTTTTGAAATTTTTTTGTCTGGATTACATTCTTAATGAGAGTAGTTCCATTTCAGGATCTTCATCAAAATCTTATCTTATCTATGTAGTGCGAATAAAGTCTCCAAAAGTATGAAATGACACCCAAGGCTTGCCATGCATCTAATTAGCCTGCTGTTTTAGTTCCAAATTTAATTGCTAATTGCTATACTTTTTTTCGCCTTGAGCAAGGAAAGCCTTCACTTCATGATAATCCTTTTTTGCAGTTAGTGTTAGTGAGATAGAAGCACTTTACGAGCTTTTTAAGAAGATTAGCAGTGCTGTGATTGATGACGGGCTGATCAACAAGGTTTAGTATGCAATGCTGAAGATGGTCTGTTATTGTTCTTTTCACGTTAACACTATCCACAACTCCTTCAACATTGTTTGCAGGAAGAATTTCAACTGGCATTGTTCAAGACAAATAAAAAGGAGAGCTTGTTTGCGGATCGGGTACTCCAACTATGAACCTGTATACTTTCAAGTTTTCTAGTATAAGGATCTCATGCCATGTTTATGTCTTGTCAAGATCAGAAGGAATTTCTGATGGTTTCTCATCTCTTATAACTTTGTAAGCAGGTATTTGACTTGTTTGACACTAAACATAATGGGATTCTTGGTTTTGAGGAATTCGCTCGAGCCCTCTCAGTATTCCATCCTAATGCTCCCATTGATGACAAGATTGAATGTATGAATATTGTAGAATTTGGTTTTTAGCTAACAAACATTTTGAAATTTCAATCACCTTTCTTGGTAACATTTTCATTGTTTCTCTTTGCAGTTTCTTTTCAGTTGTATGATCTCAAGCAGCAAGGTTTTATTGAGAGGCAAGAGGTAACAACTAGAGTCTGATAGCTGCTTTATTTCTGGGAATTAAACTTTGTACAACCTGAATTCCACATGTAGCACAACAAACCAAGCTGTTAAATGTTTATTGTTCTGATTTTGTTTATAAACGTTTGAAACTGTTTTATATTTGTATATGATGATGTTTTTATTTTATTTTCCTTCACATTTATATGAAAGCATAAATCATTCCCCATTTGGTTTTTAGTATCACATCTATATGATTTCATCATTTTCTTGTCCTTAATATTGTGGTTCACTGGTACAAACTTTTTCCTGCATCTGGAATTATCTGGAGTGTCACCTTTTGAGCACTCTGGAAACTTGTCACATTCATTTTCAGTGTCTGCTATCAATTCTGAATCTGTGTCCATGAGTTATGTTCCAAACACTAATATGTCTGGCCATCTTGAGAGTTTTACTCTATCGAGGTCTTTGCAGCATATGGGGTCTCAATTTTTGTGTTACTTTTTCTTAGCCCCAAATCAGTAACTTTATCATGTCTGAAGGGGACTTATACTCCTTCAGAGTCCTCAGACAGTTGCATTCATTGGCTGCTTACCTCATTACACATGTTACAAGAATCCTGGCTGCCCCATTGCACTGTGTTGATTACTTTCATTTTATGTATATTTGAGATGAGAGACAATGCTTCTCTTATTTGAATGTGTTTCTTGCATGGTTGTAATTTGTCTTCTGATTGGCACAGGTAAAGCAAATGGTGGTCGCTACTCTTGCTGAATCTGGTATGAACCTGTCTGATGAAGTTATTGAGAGCATCATTGACAAGGTTAATGTGAAAACCTATTTTCTTAATATCAATCTTATTTTTCATTCTCTTACTTGGTAGTGTATCAAAAAGATCATAAGCCAAACTAATTATTCCTGAGTTCCTGAAGGCAAGAATAATTATGTTATTCCCAAACAATTTGAATCTCAGAGATGGCTGTTTTAACAAATTAATGGAATTCAAATATTACTTATTAATGAAGGTAAAACATGCAGACATGTCAATTTTGTAATGTTATGTTACAATATGTTGTTTGCTACTTAACAGCTATAGAGAAATATTACTTGCTGGAAGTAGTATCAATTATTTTGGAGTTCCTGGTTTTCTTTCCAGACTTTTGAGGAAGCCGATACAAAGCATGATGGTAAAATCGATAAAGAGGAGTGGAGAAGTTTAGTCTTGCGGCATCCATCTCTTTTGAAAAATATGACACTTCAATATCTCAAGTATGTACCTAATTCAATAATTCTTTTTATGTGTTTAGTAGGCTTACTAGATATGTTCAAACCATGACAACAGTGAATGTAAAGTAGTGGATACCTTATCATTATGTTTGTTATGTGGATTCTAAGACCAGATTTCAACAATGTTTAGGATTATTTAAATAGTGTTTACCTTCTTTGTTAAAGAAGTAAACCAAGATCTGGTAATTCATGGGCTTCAAGAAAAGAGTTTCCAAACTACCTTCTTTCATTTGCTAGAGCGTAGTTGGCACTTTTTATGGTAGGTCCTATGTAGAAACAAAATACCATGGAAAAGTAAAACTGTTCTCCACTTTCACAAATCTGGCGTAAACTTGTGCTTCAGAAGATTGGAGCCAGATTTATGTGCACTTTTTTAGTTAAAGCTTTGTTTGACGAGTGTAAGGTGGTTTGGTGTTAAAGCCTTGTATTCCCCAGAAAATTAGATATAACCTTAATTAATTTTGGATCTCTCACTTGCTCTATTTTTATTTCAACAGGGATATTACCACTACATTCCCAAGCTTTGTTTTCCATTCAAGAGTTGAGGATACCTGATCCATAAAGTTAAAAGGAACCCTGGTGCTGTTTGTTATCTGTATGTTAAGTTTTGGTTTGGTTGGTTTCGCATTGTGTTGTTTTCGGAAAGCATTGCCATTCTATGTGTTGATTTCAAGATGAATAAAGGGCTGTAATTGGTTGAATGTATGCACTTCGGAGTATAACAATATACTTTTTTCCAGTTGGGGTTGATATTTGTGTTTGAATGAAAGAGTGTAAAAAATTATAGAATGCTTTTGGATTCGGCAGTTTGATTTATACTGTTAATCGGTTGAATGCATCTGTGTTAGCAAAACACATTCTGCATTGTATAGCTTTTTGCCAGTTGGGGTTAGAAGTGGCAACCCACCGAATAAGCATGTGCTGTGCTTAGAAGGTTGTGTTGTCTGTGAAAAACGATTCTCTATAATTTGGTTGAATACATGTACAAGCACATAACAAACAGTGTACTTTTAGTTTGTAGTACTATTATTATTTTACTTTTTTATTAGAGGAGTTTCATAATCAGAAAATTGAAAGCAGCAATCCACCAAATAAATGAACTGTGCTTGGGCATTCTTGTGTTGTCGAAGGTAGTGAAGAAGTGTTTTGCGGGTAATGCACGCAATCGTCGAAATGAGTTTTCTTTTCACATTGTAGTTAGTAGGGATGTTCATGGTTTGGCCATTACCATATTAATTTGACCCGTTTAAAATTTAATTTTAAAATGATAGTTTGAAATTTTTGAAACCGTTGGTTTGGAGGTTCAAATCGATCGGATCGGCAATATTTATATATGGGAAGGTCTTGGGTTAGGCAGCCTAAACGATTTAGGCGGATTTTATCCATTAACCCAAGCACAAACCCATATAATATACCCTAATTAGGGATTAATAAACCCTATTTGGGATGAGTCAACCCATTTGGATAGGATAAAACCCGCCTAAACCGTTTAGGCCTGCCTAACGCAAGTTTTTGCCTTTATATATATATATATATAGAGAGAGAGAGATTCACTCAAGTGCTAGAATTAAAATTTGTGCTAAATAGGAATGAATCTCAGCCCTTTGATTGATAGCATCAATGGTTGAGATTAAAGCATAAAAATTAAAAAATTAAGCATAATTTCCGTTCGTGCTTAATTGCTTTATAAATCGTGCTTAATTCGATTAAGCATGATTTATAAAGCAAAAAAGCATAAAATCTGGGAAAATATTTTAATCTCAACCATATGAATGGTGTAGATTCATTCCTATTTAGCACAAACTAATTTTTAGTATGTGAGTCACTCCCTATATATATTAAATATATTATAATTTATAAGTATAAGTTGTAATTTACTTGGTAAGTTCCTATCTTTTTATACAATTGACTCATGTTCAATTCTTTTGACTAACATAGTCTTCAACCAACAATATTGAATATTAATATATTAAGGCAAAGTCTCAGATGAGACGGTGTCATCATTTTTATTGTGATACGAATTTAATGAAATGATGTATTTCTTTATTGCAAATGATGTTTTACCATTTTTATTGTAATATGAGTTTAATGAAATGATGTATTTCTTTGTTGCAAATGATGCATTTCTTTGTTGCAAATAATGTAATTCTTAAAAATGAAATGATTATTTAACTTATTGAAATGATGTATTAAGGTCCGTCTCACAATAAAAAATAGTGAGACCGTCTCTCAGGAGACCAACTCTAATATTAAATATTATACTTTTATTATGATTTTTAAGTCAAATTAAGTATTAATATTGTTATTATAATTTTAAATATCTCTTTTAATTTTACATTTGAAATTAATGGTTATAAATATAATACAATAGACCCATATATCTCTTATAATTTTACATTAAATTATAAAAATAAAATTTTAAATTTTAAAATTATAATATAATAAGCAATAACTAAAATCTTCACTCTCGATATATTATACTCCCTTCGTCCCGAAACAATTGTCTTGTTTAATTTCGGCACAGATACCAAGACGAGTGTAATAAGGGATTGTAATGGTACAATTAGTAAAAGTGATTAACACTTAATAAAAAAAAACAAATAAATTCGAAATTTAAAATTTTCAAAGTTGGTGGCAAAAAACCAAAATAAAGCAGCCACCAATATTTCAAATTTTCCCACTAAATCTGCTTTATAAATATACAACCATAGATCCAATATTACAACAAACATTTCAAAACAGTAAAACATTACAAATGGGTCTACAAAAAGATGTTTCTGATGCTGCAAGAGAGGAGATTGTGCAATTCTTGCTTCTCCACTGCAAAAATGGCAAACCCGAGAGAGGGAAGATTGGAGAAGTTGCTGCAAAATTCAGATGTTCTTCAAGGACAATCTCAAGGATATGGAAATCTGCAAGAAATCAAAGAGAAAGAGGTGAATGTATAAAAGTTGCTACAAACAGACAGAGGAAAGGAAACAAGCCAGCAGCACAGATAAACATAGAGCAGATTGAGCAAGTTCATTATCAAAAACGAGGTACAATTCGAGGCCTAGCTGATAGCATTAATGTTCCAAAAACAACTGTGGGAAGATGGGTTAAAGAAAATCTGATCAGGGTTCACACAAATGCCATAAAACCCGAACTGACAGCTCCAAATAAAATGTTAAGGCTAGGGTTCAGTTTACAAGCCATAGAATATCATAAGGATCTGAATGTTCTAAAATTCAAGCCAATGGAGAATGTAATCCACATTGATGAGAAATGGTTCTACCTTACCAAGAACACCCACAGGTATTACATGAGCCATAGGGAAAAGGATCCCCACAGATATTGCAAAAGTAAGAAGTTCATCCCTAAAATCATGTTCATGTGTGCTGTCTGCCGGCCAATTTTTTCAGAAGATGGGGAAGTGGTTTTTGATGGAAAAATAGGCATATGGCCTTTTACAGAAGAGGTACAAGCCAAATGAAACAGCAAAAATAGGCAAGCTGGAACAATGGAACTTAAGCCTATTGAATTAATCACTAAGGAAGTCATAAAGAACTGCATAGTTAAACAGGTAAGAAGCATTAGATTTCTGAGTTGTGATGCATGTCAAAATGAGTTAATCCTTATTCAACCAATGTAATTTTAATTTGCAGTTGTCATATTGCAGTTTTCTTATTTATGTTGTGCATTTCCAGATTATTCCTGCAATTAAGGCTAGGTGGCCTTCATGTTTAAGTAAAACAATTTACATCTAACAAGACAATGCAAGACCTCACATCACAGACAATGATCCTGATTTCAGATCAGTGGCAAATGCAGATGGTTTCACTATAACTTTAGTGCAACAGCCACCCAACTCTCCAGATGTGAATGTTAATGACCTAGGATTCTTTAGGGCTATCCAAAGTCTACAGCAACAACAAGCATGCAGAAATGCAAATGATCTTGTTAATGCAGTTATTACAAGCTTCAATAGATTAGAACCAATGACTTTGAACAAGGTTTTTATCACTTTACAGTCTTGTTTAGAAGAAATCTTGAAGATGAAAGGCTGCAACAACTACAAGATCCCACACATGAAGAAGGATGCCTTAATACTACAGCATGAGTTACCTAGAAATCTAAAAATCCCCATGCAGTTAGTGAAAGATAGCCTACAGTACATGATGGAAGTAGGAAACGGACCAGGTAATGAGAAGCTCATGTTAGATTTAGCCATGGACATGGCTTAGATTGTGATGCAGTAATGATTTTTGTAAAGAATATGCAGGATATTGTTGGATCAGCAGTCATGTTTTTTGTAAAGAATATGCAGGATATAGTTGGTGCAGTCATGGTTTTTGAAAAGAATATACATGACATAATTGGTTTTTGTAAGCCTAAACAAATTAATGAAACCACTTCAAGTCGGATTTACACATTTCAGACTTAATATGCATCACAAATGTTGTAAAACATGGATTGGTGAACAATTAACATCATTTTAGAATTTAACCCTCTTATCCCACAGTCGAACTTAAACATTAATGAACCAACAGAGGTAGCAAAACTAACATAATCGAACCATTATAGGCAGAAGCAGCATATGATCAGAAGCAACATATGAGCAGAACCAACATAACCAAACCAACATAGGGTCAAAACCAGCATATGAGCAGAAGCAGCATATGAGCAGATCCAACAAAGGGGCAAAAATCAACATAACCGAACCAATATAGGAGCAAAACCAGCATATGAGCAGATCCAACAAAGGAGCAAAAACCATCATAACCGAACCAACATAGGAGCAAAAACAACATCATAACCAACATAGCATAACCAAAATGGCAAGATAGCACCTGATATTAGGAAATTGACATTTCCAAATTTCCCGAAGAACATCCCTCCGCATTCTCCAAAAAGATCGAAGAACCTGCTCGTCTTCATTCGCCACCTCCGCATCCTCTGTAGTTGTTGGCCCGCTCAGAGCACCATCAATGTCGAACCCGTCATCCTGTGTGTCGGGATTTGTGCTGTCGGCCCCTAACGCGTCCTCAGTCCCGGCGGCATCGACATCGGTAGGATCTGTGAAAGACGGCATCGGGAGGTACAGATCTGCGGTAGAAATAGGAAACAGAGAGGAAAGTGCTTCCCCGAGTACATCGTCGTCACCAGCAACGGTATCAGAGGACGGCCAGAGGAGCGGGTAGGATGTTTCAGTTGAGGGAAGAAATGGTTTCGTCATTGCGGGAGAGGAGCGGGGCAAATGAATCGGAGGCTAAGACAATTATTTCGGGACGATATAAGATGAGGAGAATCGATCAGAGAGGAGACGGGGGAGAGGGGGGGAGCGGAGGTGGGGAGAGCGGCGCACGGCGATGCATACGAAGATGCAGATCGGAGGAGATAGGATTTCGTCGAGTTGGAGAGAAATGAAATGAGAGAGGAGTGGGGGATGCAGCGCACACACTAGTGTGAGAACGTGTGTGCGAATTTAGGTTTGGGGGAGGGTAGATTAGATTAGTTAATTAAATGAATTAATTAGAAAATGTGTAATTAGATTTAAAAATCTCTAATTTTTTCTATTTTGGGAAAACAAGACAATTGTTTGGAACAGACGAAAAAGGAAAATAAGACAATTATTTCGGGACGGAGGGAGTAATAAATTATTAAAAATTAAACATATTTAATTTCGATCCATCAAATTGATTAAACCAAATAATTTTTTATACAATTTAGCTTATTTAATTTAGATAATAGGAGTGCAAAAGTTTCCTCGGGTGGGACAGAAATTGGCCCTCGAGTGCAAAGACATTAATTGACCAATTTGACTTTAAAAAATCTCAAACCATGGTTAAAATTTTAACCGTTAACACCTCTAGTTAGTAGTCTCATGTTGTTCATATTTCATCATAAAGTATCATTTCAATTTCTAAGCATTCAGAAATAGTAGAGTACTGATCTCGACAAAATTAACTCGAGACTTGCAAAATAAACGCTAGAAAGTAGAACTAAGTCAAATTATTTCAATGCACATGCAATGCATTGATATTCACCTCAAAATTCGCCAATAAGGTAAATAGAAGACGAGAAACAAAGAAAGGGAAGGCATGACTAAAACTAAAGGGCAATCATTTTAAAGCAGTCTACCAAATACCATTAAAAATTAAAAACTAATCCAGTCTGCATTTTCCAAAACAAACCCCAGCTGAGTAAAAACAAAAAATACTTTTTAAAAAAAAGGACAATATAATAATATCCGAAGTAAACGAGATGGAAATTAAAACGGCAGGGCCAGAAGGAACAAACTTAGTCGACTTCCTCCATCTTGCTGCCCTCAGCATCGGCATCAGTTTCCTCCAAGGCAGGCATATCAACATCTGCATCCGCGGCATCATCATCAATGCTCAAACCCAGTTTCAACATTCTGTGAATCCTGTTTCCAAAAGTGTTGGGCTCATCCAGGCTGAACCCAGAGGTCAGCATAGCAGTCTCAAACAGCAGCATCACCAAGTCCTTCACAGACTTGTCGTTCTTGTCGGCATCAGCCCTCTTTCTCAGCTCCTCCATGATGGGGTTCTCCGGGTTGATTTCCATCGTCTTCTTGCTCGACATGTAGCCAGCCATGCTAGAATCCCTCAAAGCCTGCGCCTTCATGATTCTTTCCATGTTGGCAGTCCATCCATATTCCCCGGTTACCAAACAGCACGGAGAGTCAACTACACGGTCAGAGACAACAACCTTCTCGACCTTGTCCCCAAGCACGTCCTTAATCACCTTGCACAGACCCTCAAATTTCTTCACCAACTCTTCCTTCTTTTTCTTCTCGTCCTCACTCTCATCAAGCTTCAATCCTTCCTTGGTAGCAGACACCAGCTTCTTACCCTCAAACTCCTTCAACTGGCCAATGGCATACTCATCAATGGCATCAACCATAAACAGGACTTCATATCCCTTCTTCTTCAGCTTCTCAAGGAAGGGGGAGTTCTCAACAGCCTTCTTACTCTCACCAGTAATGTAGTAGATATCATTTTGTCCTTCCTTCATCCTGGTCACGTAGTCCTTAAAGCTGGTCAGCTCATCACCACTCTTTGTGGAATGGTACCTTAGCAACTCAGCAATCTTTGACTTGTTCTGAGAATCCTCGTGGATTCCAAGCTTCAGGTTCTTTGAGAAAGCCTCGTAGAACTTGTTGTAGTCTTCCTTGTTTTCGGCGATCTCAAAGAAAAGCTCGATGCACTTCTTCACCAGGTTCTTGCGGATAACTTTCAGGATCTTATTCTGTTGCAACATCTCACGAGAAATGTTGAGAGGCAGATCCTCGGAGTCCACAATACCTTTCACAAAGCTTAGATATTCTGGAATCAGCTCCTCACAGTTGTCCATGATGAAAACACGGCGCACATAGAGCTTGATGTTGTTGGGCTTCTTCTTGTTATCAAAGAGGTCGAAAGGTGCCCTCTTAGGAACAAAGAGTATAGCCTTGAATTCAAGCTGTCCCTCAACAGAGAAATGCTTGACAGCCAAGTGCTCCTCCCAGTCATTAGTAAGGCTTTTGTAGAAAGCGGAATATTCTTCCTTGGTAATTTCCTCAGGCTTCCTCATCCAGATGGGCTTCTGCTTGTTCACCAAATCCCACTCATGCGAAACCTCCTTGATCTTCTTCTTTTTCTTCTCAGCTTTCTCCTTCTCTTCATCTACTTCCTCAACCTTTCCTTCCTCATCCTTCTTGTCCTCTTCATCCTCATCATCAGAGATTTCCTTCTCTGTGGTCTTCTCGACCCAAAGAGAGATTGGGTAACTTATGAACTCAGAGTGCTTCTTCACCAAGTCCTTCAATCTGCGCTCTTCAAGATACTCAAGCTGGTCCTCTTTCAAGTAGAGAGTGATCTTAGTCCCCCTGCCAAGGTTCTCACCCGATGTATCTCTAGTCACAGTGAATGAACCTCCAGCTTGCGACTCCCAGACATATTGTTCATCATCATTGTGTTTGGTTGTGACAATAACTTTATCAGCAACCAAGTAAGCTGAGTAGAAACCAACACCAAATTGCCCAATCATGCTAACATCAGCACCAGCGGCAATGGCTTCCATGAACTCCTTGGTCCCAGATCTTGCAATGGTACCCAGATTGTTCACCAAGTCTGATCAAACCCACAAACAAAACAACGTGAGTCCACATTGAAAAATGATAACTAATATGACAAAGAACAATTTCACCAATACGAACCAGCCTTGGTCATACCAATACCACTGTCAATGATAGACAAAGTGTTATTGGTCTTATCGGGGATGATGTGAATGAAGAGCTCTGGCTGAGCATCAAGCTTGCTCTTGTCAGTCAAGCTTTCAAAACGAATCTTGTCAAGAGCCTGCATATCATTCATCATTTATAAGAAATTACATAGATGAGGCAATTATTGCTAATCATAATACACATGGTCTCTACTCAATAAAATGGTAAATCAAAATAAAGAATTTCAACATTGTGATACATAGAATGTCCAATGAGAATTCTAGTTAAATGCAAAAAAGAATAATAGATTATCTCAGAAGATCCAACATTAAGTTAACATATACACAAATCAGAAATGAAAAAAAGAGTACAAGCGGTAGCTCTGTTCAATTATAATGGTCAAACTAACATAATTCCAGCAAATAAACGTCATCATTAGAGCATAGATCATCTAATCAATTCATTTACAAAAAATAACTCGCGACGACCATAACATCATATCCAGCAGCGAGAGTTCAAACTGGCAACAGATTAGCAATAGAGGTGAATCAAAATACTCGACGAAACAAAAAACTGGCAACAGATTAAGAAATCATCCTGCTGTGGTCGGATCTATAACAAAAACAATAATACGACGGATAATATAAGAGACTTACATCGGAAGAGTTACTGATGAGCTCACGAAGAAAGATCTCCTTGTTGCTGTAAAATGTGTTGATGATCAGACTCAGAAGCTGATTAATCTCAGCCTGGAAAGCAAACGTCTCGGCATCAGCCATGGCTGCAAAACTCTGTCACTGAAAAGAAAATTAGAGGCGAATCGAAGACGAGGGGAGCGAGAGAGAGAGATCGGCTTTTCAGGGGAAGAGTGAGAGTATAAACTGAGAAGCTGGTAGGGAAGGCCGAACTTATTATATAGGTGATGATTTAGGGTTTGTGCTTTCTAGATCCTTCTATGGATGTAATGTAAAATGGGGTTTTTATTTTTGAATGCTACTTTGGTTGGTTTAGATGGGTTTCACGTGGGGCCCGCAAGACCATTTCATTTCCCACGACTTTTATTAATTTGTTTCATTTCAGTTTTTATCAAAATACTAAATTTCTAAATAAGTTTTAATCTTATGGAACGGTACACAATTTCACACGGTC
Organism: Plectranthus barbatus; assembly: GCA_026898455.1. NCBI lineage: Eukaryota > Viridiplantae > Streptophyta > Magnoliopsida > Lamiales > Lamiaceae > Plectranthus > Plectranthus barbatus. The sequence continues at coordinate 103,754 of JAPKLW010000449.1, forward strand.
ACAGCACAATATTATATTATATATTATTAAATTACTCAGTAAATTAATATTATTTTATCGTTTGTTTCTACATTATTGATAGGAGTTTAATTACATAGAGTTCAGATCGAGTAAAGTGTTATTAAGTTATAAAAGTTTTTATTATTGAGTTGGGTTTCACATTTTTGTATGTTCATAAATTTAGTTGACCCTAAATAAATATTCAAGATTTAAATTCATTTTTAGAATATTTATTATTTTTTGAAAATATTCATTATCTTATTCTGAGAAATATTATATTGGTATTGAAATTCAGTTTTTTTTTATACATGGAAAAAAAATGTCACGCTTATTAGTAATAAATTGTACTATAAAAATATTAATTTCACAAAATTGACAATTTTATATTATTTTAGTTAATAAAATCCCAGGATCTCATTAAGTAAATATTATAAAACTTAAACTTGACTTGTTTAATTAACAAATTTCAATAATTAGCTCGAGCAGATTTTTATCAAATTGAAGAGTAAATAATTCACGAATAACTTAGTTTATTTAGTACCCTTATGAACGATAAAGGAATGAACCATCTACAATTATAGTTGTCAAATGGGTCAAACCGATCCAACCCGGTATGGCCGACGACTGAAATGAGTTTGATGAACATACTTAAGTTTATTTGATGGACTTGCATTGGACTTTTTAAATTCAGGTCCGGCATGGGCTTAGGCCTACAAAGCAAGAGACTGCCTAACCAAGCCCAGACCAATTTAGATTTGGCATGATCCAGATCCATCTCAATTTTTAGCTAATTTTTGTAATTATTACTAGTTTTTTTTCTTTCTATAAATTTAACTTCTAAATAAATAATTTCAAGCATTAACGGTTAAATCCAAACTAATTGAATTAATATTTAAAAAAAAATAAAATAATTCTTTAAAATAAATTTTGGAAAAATGAATTTAAACAATATTAAAATCCATTTAAACCATCTGTAACCTACATCACGTCCACATGAGGCACGAGTTAGTCTTAGTCTAGGCTCACTTCATAGTGATCCTCCATGAAGTTTTATATATTAGTCTTGCTTGGGCTACTTGACAGGTGGATCACGATCAAATTTCACAATTTGCATGGGCTACGGTAAGAGAAAAAATATAAGTAAAACTAGAATTGCGAATGAATTAAATTGCTCGTGAGTTATTTGAATCTCAACTTGATAAAAGTTTGTTCGAGTTGTTTGGTGTTGAGGGTACAATTATTCAGAAACCGGAGCCCCGAGAACAGTGAACGCGCCAAGCAGAAAACAACATAACAATTATGAATGAAGAGTTACAGAAAGTTTACAGATAAATGAACTGAGCGTAAATCCGGATGGACTAACTACTCTAAGGAAAGATCTATCAGCTTTTCTAAAGAATGTAGGAGTAGGTTTTTCCTCTCTCTTGGCCTCCCCCTTTTTCCACGCGTTGAGGAAGTATTTATAGGAGGCGGCTTCACTCTAGGGTTTCCGCGGCCTCTTCTTTTCCGTTGGGGCTATTCCCACGAATCTCGGGGTGGTTCCTTTACGTGGCGATTAGGCAGTTCTGAAAGTCCCTTGAGTCAGACGTTAGGTGCCTGTTGACTATTTCTGACCGTTGGACGATTGTTGAAGCAGGTCGTTGTTGCTCCATCGAACCCCCTTCTTGCCGATCGGACTGCTTTTGGCTTTAGTCGAGCTGCTCTCGACCTCGACCGATCTATTTTTTGGCATCGAGGACTGCTTGCTTGGCAAGTTATTGTCCGACGAACTGGGCTCCTACGATATTGTTTGATTGGTGTATTATTGACCCTTAATTGGGCTTCGGTCCGATTTCCCGTTGGGCCGGATCCGGTTATGACCTCCAACAATAGCCCCTTTGGCTTGGCTGGTTATGTCCGTCATGACCTGTCAAGTCAAAAATAGTGATCGAACTCGTATTTTCGTGATTCATTTCCCAGATTTTTTGCCCTTCAGACTTCCTCAAGGGTGGTCTGGCTTTATTCGGGTGTTTGTGAACACCTCTCGACTCAGAGGACCAGTTCCTCTGTGGGGGTCCTCACCCGCGCAGCCCCGGGAAGCTGCTGTGGGTGCCGTCACCGCGGGCCCGAATCCGCGGTGTCAGTTTGGGCTGTTCGGGTTCTGCATTATTTTTATTTATGGCCATCCGGTGAGCCCCAGTGAGCTATGTGGGTTCGCAATTAGGGGTCTTATCGTTTGATACCTGGTTAGTATCCGAGCGCGTAGCCCCTAGTGATTGGTTTTAGGGTTCCGATTACCCGTGCTTCATTGACTTATGCAGGACTACTTTTTGTCGAACTGCTTTTAGCGAACTGCTTTCGTGCAGTTGGGTTTGAATTTTGGGCGGTAAAAGTCGATCGCAGTTGCGTAATTTCCTCGAAAACCAGGGGCGGTTTTGAGAAGTTGAGAAGGCGCTGAATTATAACCGTCATTTGGGACGCACGCTTCCTCACTTTTCCCAACGCAGTCGATTCAGACTCTCTCTCAGATTTCCGGCGATCAGTTGATTCACGATTTTCCGGCGATCAATGCTCGTAGCGTCTGCAATCTGCTTACGGGTCTCCTTTCTTCCTTCAAATCGAAGGTAACGTGCTTCCTTCCTCTTTGCACTTCGCTTTGTGTCGTGTTGTTGAACCCGCGTGGGGCTTCTCTGTCTAGGGTTTCGGTTTTCCGGTGGGGAGTAGGGCTGACCAGGGCTCTCGTCTCCCCTTTCCTTCTTTTTTCTAGGTTATCTTTTATTCGAGATTTGCCCTATTTCTTGGTTTCTGTTTGAAATGAGTTCTTCCGACTCCCAAAATCGGGAATGGTCCCCTGAGGAGGGGCGTGGTCTTACGCAGCTGTTCACTCTGTCGCCTTCCCACGTTTTCAACCCGTTCAATTTTACGGGCCCGAACTGGAGTTTATTATTTCTGGGCCCGGAGTTGCCGGGACCGAGTGGGATTGCTATTTTGTCGAGCGATAGTTCTGGTTCGGATCATCGCGATCACCAGGTCCTGTCGGAGGCCTTCCAGGTGTTGGATCGAACTTTGGCTGGTGGTGAGGCGACGTTCTTCTACTTGAAGTTGGATGAGAGAGCCCCTGAATTCCTCCGTCAGGGGGGAAAACCGATCAGTGGGTCGATGCTCCCGTGCTGGTTATGCAGTTTGTGTCGTGCTGGATCTAACTCTCCTTTCATTTTGCAGATCCCCCCGGACAGACCTTACAGTTGAGGAACAAGCTCGGATTGACAGAGCCTACGACGTGTCAGAGAGTGATCGTCATTGGCCGATCGTCAGGAACGGCAGGTCAGTCACTGCCGAGGCCATCTTCGATAGTGAACTCCGAGCCACTCCTTTTACTGAAGAAATGACCCGCTCTCGCCGCCCTTAAGTGTCCGCCGAAAGGGTTGCGGAAGCCCTCCGCGAGAAGAATCAGGCGCGTGATGAGGAGGAAGCTCGTCGTCGCGCCTCGAACCCCCCGAAGCATCAAGTTCTGGAACCAAGGTGCTCTACGCCCCCTCCGCCTCCTTTCAGGCCTCCGGAGAGGGTGCTGACCGAGTCCTCCCGCCCCCAGACCCGCCAGGAGACCTCACAGCGGGTCGAGGATAGGAGGAAGCGCAAGGAGAGGGAACTCAAACAGCCCTCTCGTCGCAGGCGCCATCGCTCCGCGGAGCGCGAGCCGCGCTGGGAGGAGCTCAACAGGGCCGTGGTGACTACCACGACACCTTCGGATCTGATCGTGGACTCTTTCTTGTTCCGTGCGCACCAGCTTCTACTGAGCCCGTCATCGGTGGATCAAGCGGGGACTGCCCTTGCGCGTTTAGTGCGTTATCAGCTCTGCCAGCTGCAGGTAAGATCTTGAGCTTTCTCTAGTCTTTTTTACAATTTCTGATCTGTTTTGTTGTTCTCAGGCCCAGATGGAGCTTGACTCCATCCACCACGGGCTCAACATTTTCGGTGAGAAGTGTGCCGAGGAGATCTACCATCTTTGCAAGGAGTCGGACTCCTCGAAGAAGTATGTAGACTCCTTGAACGAGAAGGTGGACGTGCCGGAAGAGCAGGCTGCTGCGGCGGAGGCAAGGGCCGGAGTTGCTTGGAAGGAGGTCGAGGCCACTCAGGCGGAGCTCGACGATCTGAGAAGGAAGCTCGGGGAGACGCAAGCGGACTCCGCCAAGCTGTTCGCAGATCTAAAGATGAGGAACGATCAGCTCCTCTCGCTCGACTCTCGGCTCAAGACTCAGCGTGAAAGCTATATAGCCGAGGTCCAGAAGTATGAGGAGAAGATCGTCTTGTTGCAGACAGGCGAAGGTTTGGACTTTGGGGCGCTTATCACTTCTCCGCACTTCGCCGAGACATACGAGGTATCTCTTGGACTTTGTTCTTGTGCCATAACTCTCATTTGTCCTTGTTTAACCTCCTAGAAGACTCTCTCCGAGCAGGTCGAGAACGAGGTCAGGGAGAGGGTTGCGAGGAAGTTCCCGGACCTTGACCTCAGCGTCCTTGACGAGCAGAAGAACCAGAACCAGGAGCAGGAGAAGGAGGAGGATCAGGATCGGGAGCAATCCGAGCAGCAGCATACTGAACAGGAGCAGAAGCAGCTGGATGATTCATCCCGGGAGGTCGACGGAGGGCAGAGGCAAGATGAGCCCACCACTCTGGATCCTCATGCTGCAGCCTAGCCGTAATTCAAAATTTACATTTGTAATCAACTCTTCTGTTTTTTGCGTAAACACTTTGTCCTTTTGACCCGTTTTTGATATAATTCGTTCTATCTCTTGCATATCTGCGTGTTTTGATTTAAATAATCGTCCTGCAAAACAATGGTGACGAGGGTGGGCGATGCCATGCTTAAGTCAGTAATTGAAAGAAGAATTTATAATCGGGAGTAAAAGAAGTAGGACGAATTAGAAAACGTTATCTGAGGTATAGATGCCTGTGGACCTTTATAACGGACTATGGGTTCCTGTAAGACAGTTGTGAGGGGTTGGGCGTTGTTTCGGCATCGCCCCTTCGATGCTCAAGTCAGTAAGTATTCAAAAGGTTAATGGGTATTGAAATTATGAGAGTAGTAGTGTTTTTGAAAAGCGTATCTGGGAGGTCGAGTTTGTCGACCTACTTTCTCTTAGAAGTAGTACTTCTTTAGATGCTTGACGTTCCAGCTATTTCCGATTTCCCTTCCGTCGTGATCTTTTAGGTGGTAGGTGATAAGCTTATTATTTTACTCGCTTATCTATATTATTTTCTACTATTTTATGTAGTTTTAATGAGTTTAAATATATATTCTATGCATGAGTCTATATTAGGTGGTATTATGCGCATTTTGGTGTTTTTGCAGGGTTTTAGGCCTAAGTTCACGAGAAATCCGTTCCGGAAGCAGTGACGTGTAAGAGTAGCAGTGATGATTTCGTCCACAAGAGGAATTCGAGCTATTGGCACATGGCAATGGATGATGCTTTGAGTTAGCTCTCCAACGCAACTGGAATCAGGTCAATCGGAGTTCGGGAGAGAAAGTTATGGCCAAAACCGTGAGACCGCGCAGAAGGGGCGAGAAGCTGCGTCGACAGATGCCAACTGGCATCGATCGACAACATCCAGGAACTCACGTCGATCGACGGTGATTAGCCATGATCGACGCGAGATGTCTGCTGGAGCGGAAATTCGGATTTATTCATATCTTTAGCCCTAGATTTGATAGGATACACATCCACCACTATAAATACCTATGTAAATTCAATTTTTCAGAAGCCCCAATTAATTCCCTATTGCATGCAATCATATTTTAGAGTTTTTAGAGTTTGGAGACTTGGGAAACACGAAACCCTTTATTTTTCTTGTAAGTTCTTTTATGTTTATGCAATTTAATATGTTTTCTTTTGGATTTCTATCTACGATGAGTGGCTAGAAACCCTAGCGGGTTCTAGGG
>JAPKLW010000449.1:109683-134724 GCA_026898455.1 Plectranthus barbatus
TAATTCAAGGACCGAGAGGTGACGATTAATTTAGATGTCTAGCTATTGATAGAAGGACCGAGAGGTGAATATTAATAGTGGGAATAGGAATACATGATACAATCTACACTATCCAAACAGATGTACTAGATGTAGGAATTGAACTGATTTGCTTTTCGGATTGACTAATTTGGTGTACTTTGAGACCGAGCGGAGATAGTCACTAGTTAGTAATCTAGGTTATATTTGCCAAACAAGGAAATATAGCATTGTTGCAGTATTCCACCTGTTAAATTAATTGATTCCTACATGCCATCCATAATAAGAGTTCTTCCCTAGAATCTGTGCTCCTTTAATTTGCTTTCAAAACTCCTTTAATTTTCAAGTATCGTTATCTTTATTTTCGAAGTTAAAACCCTGATTTTGGATTCCTCAAACAATGAATCTTAGTATTATAACTAGTACATAGGATAGTTTCCCCACACAATTCCCCTGGATCGATAACCTTAGGGTTTACAAATTTATTTGCCGCTTTTATTATAATTAATCTGTTAGAAATAGCAGTGATCAGTAGGCACCTCGACCTATGACTCTGGTGACTTTGTAGGGTCCCTCCCATGTCGGCGCGAGCTTCCCTTGGCTTTTATCCTTGGTATTTTGAAAGACTCTTCTGAGCACCCAATCTCCTTCCTTGAGAGTGCGCATAAGGACTTTCTTGTTGAAGAACCTTTCGACCTGGTTTCTTCTCTGGGCCATGTTTAATAGTGCTTGGTCTCTTTGTTCATCGATCAATCCAGACTTTTTATCAATTTCTCGTTGTTCTCAGCTTCTTGGCAAGTTTCTACGCACATGCTGCCACCTCGAACTTCTGCTGGGATGACAACTTCCTCACCGTAAGCAAGAGCGAACGACGAGCTTCCTGTCGAGGTTCTAGGAGTGGTTCGATATGCCCACAGGACTCCTGGGAGCTCTTCTACCCGCTTCGACTTGTGGGTTTCTAGCATTTTCTTCATTGTGGCCATGATCGTCTTGTTTGTTGACTCGGCCTGTCCGTTTGCCTCAGGGTATGTTGGTGTGGAAAACACCAACTTGATGTTGTATTGGTCACAAAACTCTTGTACTTTTTGCCCTGTGAACTGGGTTCCGTTGTCTGTTCTGATCTCCTTTGGTACCCCGAACCTACATAGGATGTGGGTCCACATAAATTTGATCACATCCTGCTCTCTTACATTGGTGAAAGCCTCAGCTTCAACCCACTTTGTGAAGTAGTCGGTGGCTACTAGGATATACTCCTTCTATCCGACTCCTTTTGAAAGCTTTCCCACTATGTCCATCCCCCAAGCCATGAAGGGACAGGCCGCGATCATGGCGTGGAATGGTTCTGCGTGGCTTTGATTAGTTACTTCGAACCTCTGACATGCTTCGCAGCTACGCACATAGTTCTTGGCATCTTTTCGCAGTGTTGGCCAGTAAAATCCCGCTGATATTACCTTGTGCGCCAACGGCCGAGCCCCTTGGTGACTTCCACAATCTCCTTCATGTATCTCCATGAGGATGGCCTGTCCTGCGGTAGGGTCCAGACATTTAAGTAATGGCCCTTCGACTGATCTCCTGTACATGTTATCGTTGTAAAACGTATATTTGGCCGCTGCCTTGGTTAGACGTACGGCCTCGGTCCGATCTTCCGGTAGGATGCCGTCTGTAAGGTATTTTCGAATTGGTTTGATCCACGAGTCGCCGATCGTCAAGTCCATGACTTCTACAGCTTTGGGGGTGGTTGGTTCTTCGGCCCATGTTATAACGATGGGCCTACTTTGCCTGATCTGTTTTGTGGAGGCCAGGATTGCCAGCGCATCGGCCTCCGCATTTTCCTCTCGTGCAATATGCTTTATTTTGCAATCATCGAACTCTTTCCTTATTTCCTGCGCCAAGTCGCAGTATTTTTGCAGTCGAGGTTCTTTGACTTGGAAATGATCCTCCATCTGCATTACTACTAGCTGTGAGTCCCCGTGTACTTGCAGTCGGTGAGCCCCTAGTTCTCTTGCGAGCTGCATCCCTCGAACTAGTGCTTCGTATTCTGCTTCGTTGTTTGTTGCTTCGAAATTTAGTCGGATGGCTCTTTCAAATGTTTCTCCCCACAGGTTTCGCAGTCTGATGCCGGCCCCATTGCCGTGCATATTGCTTAATCCGTCCACTTGGAGAACCCATGGTTCCTTTGTCACTTCTCCGATTTCTAAGCTTGCGACCTCTTTCTCCGCATCGACCTGGAGTTCGGTTGTGAATTCGGCTATAAAATCCGCCAGCACTTGTGATTTGATTGTCGTGCGCGGCTCGAACTCGAGACCATATTGTAACACCCTGCATTTTCCGTCCCATATTTTCTACGCTAAATAATTATTTTAATATGCGTATCGAATAATTAAAGTGCAATTAATATTTATCGGCCTAATAATTAATACTATGTTTGACCATCTTATTATCTATGGGCTAGATAAATTAATTTAAGCCTAAGTATTAAGTCATGAGAAGTAATGAGCTAGTGAATTTATTTATTTAATTATCCTCTCAAGTAGGATGAGCCCAATTAGAATAAATAATAGGAGCCCAACTAGAGATGCAAGTGAGTGGCCCAATAGAAGAAATATATTGCGACCCATTTACCTTAGTCTATTTAAATAATTTCATGAGGATTATTCAAGGTCCGAACTCATAATTTAAATCGATATAGCATAATTATTCGAGAATAATTCCGATGTAAATTCCGGAATTTATTTCCTTAATTTTCCCTATTTATTTCGGCCATCTCTAGAAATAATAGGAGGAATATTACATGTTAATTTCCATTTAGATATTAATTTATGAATATATATATTCAAAACTTACTTCCGAAGCTAATCCGGAAACTATTCCGTATTCTTCCCTAGGAATTTCGGTCATATTAATTAAAATAGGGGAATTACATAAATTCCAACCTTATGTCATATGATGGAGAATTTATCTAGTTATTAAATCAATTCTAGAAATTAAATAAATTGAGTGAAAGGAGTAAAGACCAAAGTGGGCTTTCTAGAAAATGAGTCTTACCTTGCCATTTAAATTATAGAAGGGCAAATTAGTCATGGGGAGAAATTGTGTAGACACAATGATTATATCACACACATGCATACAAGTATACACTCAACCTCACCCCTCTCCCTCTCTTGGACGACACCAACACCTTCCCCACTCCCAATCACCCTTCATCTTCTACCTTTCACCACCTTGAACACCCCCAACCTCCATTGTTGAAGCCTCCATGGCAGCCTCACTTCTACACACATAAACCACCTCAAACCACCTCAAATCACCACCATATTTCACCAAACTCACCCCCACACCTTCCTCTTTCATTTGAACCCAACAAATCCCCTAGATTTTGAGTTCCACAAATCAACCATAGCTGGAAATCGAAGATCCATTGAGGTACATTGAAGATCTAAGAGTGTACAAGGAGCTAGGAGCAAGAAAGCAACAAGATCTAGCAAGAGGAGAGCATTTTCGAGTTTGGATGAAGATAACCCAAATCTGAACCTAAACCTCTCAAGTAACCCCTTATTTACCCTCTCTAGACCCTCATAAGCATGATTATAGGATTGCATGCATGATCAAGAAACCCCTTGTCAAGTTTTAGAGCAAATGATGAACTAGGGGTGAAGATAAGCATGTTTTATGACCAATCTTGAATATGTTGATGCTTATTGTTGATATATTACTTGAATACATGATATACCTTGAGATCTATGATTTATGAACATTATATGAGATGTGTGATGCCTGAAATTGAGCATACTTGTTGATGGAAGTACATTTGCCATGAATTTATACATGTTAAAGTGAAATGAGCATGTTGAGATGAAGTCTGTAAAATGAGCTCTCTGTTTTGCTGTGGCAGTCGAGACAAATGGAACTAAATGGGTCTGAAATTTAAATATATTATACTTTAATGTGTTAGAAATATTTTGGTTTTGGTTTTATGTCAAAATACGATGTGGTTTGAAAGTTATTTTCTCTGCAATAAAATGTGTCATTCTGTGTTGTATGTCCAAAAATCGATTTTGAAACTGTACTTAGGAACCTTAGAAAATTCCAAATTTTATATTTAGATTTTTAACACATTATAGAATCCGCATATAAAATTTCAAGTCTATATCACAAGTATTTTGGTCACAATTAATTTTTAAAGTATGCACCCCTGTTTTAGCCCGTAGCAAAAACATTCAGGAAAATCAATCTCCCCCAGCCCGTAACTTCCAAACGAAAAATTATTTTAACAAACCGTCGATTGGAGCATATTCATATTAAAATCTAGTTTTTGCATATAAAATTTCATACTCAAATTCTCTTTAAATTTTAAACGACATCATTTTGAAAATAGGGTCACATTTAGATTCATTACTAGGAAATTTCACTAAGTTAAATAGTATAGAGTCATTTGCTTGCATTCCTATATTTTTCTAAAACTAATAAACATATTTTTATCAAATTAAGAATATTTTTAAAACATATTGCATCATTAATTGATCACCAATTTACATTTAGACATAGGACATTAACATGATTTTAAATTAAACTATCTGCGTCACTAGGAAAGGGCTATAAGTAAATATATGAGCATATACTTGATCAAAAGAAACTAATGAATTATGTGTAATGGATAAAAATACTTAAATTGTTGAGTATGATAAGTAGACAATGATTATGCAAGCATGCACATAGTGATAAATCAAATTAAATGACAATATTGTAGACTTAGAATGAAGTGTCACATGAAGCACATTAAAATGAATATCATGCTTGTTTATTGAAATAGCTAATGCATGAAACTACATGAACACACCTAGTAATTTAATGTTAAACAATCTAGGTGTTGGTGATTATCAAAAGGAAGCTTCAACTAGTGGCACCAAGTAAACCTTCACCTCATAATTAAGGTGGGCACTACTTTATCCTATCTTCTTTGGTTTGCTTTCTAAAATGATTTTCAAAATTGAAAATAAATGCTTTTGTTTTTGAAAAGCGATGTGTCACCGTTAAATTGTTTTGGTGCTTATGATTATTAATTGCCATGAGCATTTGGGAGAGATAAGGAGGAGGGATACGATCACCCTCTTGTCGGGAGAAATGGGAGAAATAAGGAGGAGGGAGGAGTTGAAACCCTCATGCGTGTCTCACGCGGTTTATGTGAAACCCTCATGCGTGTCTCACGTGGTTTATGTGAATTATATGATCGTTGATCGTGAAATGCATCACCAAATTGAGTGCTCATGGATCCATGTGAGTATTTAAAATTGTTTTGAGCAGGCATGAGTTATATTTCAATAAAACCCTTGTGCTATGCTTGTGTGTTACGGTGACTATATCATATATATATAATTTGTTTTCGGGACACCGTGACCACTGGGTACGCGGAGTACTCAGCCCCTATGCGTGTTTTCCCTACGTGTAGGTACAAGGTGATGGCGGTGGCGGTGGCGGTGGCGGTGGCGTTGTGGTGGAAAGCTAACAAGGTGGTTCCATTGTGAACCTCATTTTAAATGTAATCTTTTGGGCTATACTTGAAACTATCCTTTATTGTCCTTCTTATTTTGTCTTGACTAATTGCACAACATGGAGTCACATGATATGTAAGCCTATTTAAATCATTTCTTGAAACCTTTTGGAGTTGAATAATTGTCAAGCTTGGATTGTAACCCCTTTGTGAACCCCTCTAGTTATTTGTCTCTAAATGGCATGATCTACTTAAACTCTTGGCATGATTTAACTTGAATTCACATGGCATATTCCTTTCAAATCTAATTGATTAAATTTGTCATTTGGTATCGAGGCTCAAGGGGCTATGTCTTCATACATAGTACCCATTTGTTGTTAATGTTTATTTATTTGTTCCAAGTCGTACTTGGCGTAAGACCCGCGCGGTGGTCATTTTTTGAATTCAAATGTTATTATCCATGTTCCACGCTTGCTTGTGAATACATCATTTGCTTCCGCTATGCTTATTTTTCTTGATTATCATTTGGACTTAAACTCTTGTCTTTCGAAAATATAATTAAGTCCTTTGGAAATGTTTACTTGCTTTCACTAAACTTAAATTCTTGATTATAAATTGAGATTCAAACTCCTATATTTGAAATTAAAGAAATACCATTTTTGAAATCTTTATTTGCTTCCACTACTCTTTAAATAAATGTCAAAAATTATTTTAAACCACTAAAACCCTTAGCGTGCATTGTTCGCACGTGGAACTGTCGCATAGGCCCGGTTTGGGGCGCGACACATATCCTCCAATCTCTACTGCCCACTTCAATAATCGTCCTGACAGGCTCGGCTTTGAAAAAATGGTTTGTAGTGGGTATGACGTCACCACCTTGATAGGGTGAGACTCGAAATAGGGCCGCAGCTTCCGCGACGCGGTTACCAAGGCAAGTGCTAGTTTTTCCAGTGTTGTGTACCTTGTCTCAGCATCGAGTAGCGGTTTACTCGCATAGTGCACGGGGTGTTGTTTCCCAGCTATTTCCTTGACTAGGACCGCTCCGAGTGCGTGCTCGGATACAAATAGGTAGAGTAGTAGGGTCTCCACCTTTTCAGGTCTGGACATGAGTGGCGGGCTGGTTAAGTAATCTTTTAATCGTTCGAGCGCTCTCGCGCACTCATTCGTCCATTCGAACTTCTTTCCTTTACGAAGCACTTGGAAGAATTCGTGCGTTCGGTCGGAGTATCTGGAGATGAAGCGGCTAAGTGCCGCCAGTCTGCCTGTGAGTTTCTGAACTTCTTTCGGACTTCGTGGGTGTGCGATCCCTCTTACTACCTTATCTACGAGGGATCTGCCTCAATTCCTCGCTTGGTTACCACGTGTCCCATAAATTTCCCGGAAGCCACCCCGAAGGTGCACTTTGTTGGGTTCAACTTCATCATATACTTGTTGAGAACCTCGAAGGCCTACCGTAGGTGGTGTACGTGATCCTTAGCGTCCTTTGATTTTACCAGCATATCGTCTATGTACACTTCCATTGTTTTTCCTATGAGTGGTTTGAACATCTTTTTTATGAGCCTTTGATACGTTGATCCTGCGTTCTTGAGTCCGAGCGGCATGACCTTGTAGCAGTAGATCCCTGATAAGCTCATATTTCTACTCACTTATTGCATTGTTTTCTTATTTATTTTATGCATTTTAGTTTGTTTTCTTGAATAAATTGAGCATGAGTATATATTAGAGGGTATTATGCTTGTCATGGTAAGATTTTGCAGATTTTGGTCAAATTCAATGGAAACCCGTACCGAAAGCAGTAGATGTTCAAAGAAACAGTCACGACTTCTTCCACAGTTGGAATCCGAGCTAACGGAGCACAAAATTGGAAAGATATTTGAGTTAGCTTTCCTATGCAACTGGAATCGGGTCAATCGGAGTTTGGGAGTGAAAGTTATGGCCAAAACCGTGAGACTGCGCAGAAAGGTCGAAAGTGGCGAAATTGGTCTCTATTTCGACCGAGTTGAAGGCCATCTCAACCAACGCAGATCCATCTCGACTGTGGCAAGGGTCATCTCGACCGGGGCGAATTGTTTTGGCGAAATTCTGGGAGTTTTTCACATATTTTGGGCGAGAATTGCTTGGGATTCAATTTACACATCAATTCGGAAGCAATGAAGACCCAAAAAGGGAAGTTTCAACCAAGAAAATCATTCCTTTTGAAGCCATCAATTCAAGAAGGAAATTCCTACCATCCAAGGCCTCAACCCTACTACTATATAAACTCATAATTAGCTCATAATTAGGGTGGTCCAGTCCCTGTTTTTGTCCCACCTTCTACACATTGTTCTATCTTTAATTTTCTGTTTTCACTTTAAGTTTTTTGATAATTCCTCTTTAGTTTTTGTTGAACCTTTATTGTTTTTAATGCAATCTTTAATTTTCCTTGCAATGTTTTTCTTTAATATGTTAGGCTAGAACCCTAAACAGGTTTTAGGGTTTCTCCATCTGTGATGTATGTTTTGATTCAATAATTCAAACCCTTTAATTTGTTTAAATCCTATGATTTGTTTTAAGTCTATTCTCATCGAAGGATCGAGAGATGAAGATTGAGATAGGTTACAGTTATTAATCGATGGACCGAGAGGTGAAGGTTAGTAATAGGAAGTTAGGATTTAATACTTTTGATTATCTGTCCGACCAAGAAGAATTCAATTGTAGGAAAAATCTAATCTTTAACAGAATTGATTAATTGGTGTGTTTTGAGACCGAGAGGAGATAACCACTAGTTAGTAATTTAGGATTTAATTGCCCGACCAAGGAATTAATTCCACACTAATAGATTTTCCACCAAAATTATCTTTTCTGGGTTTGAATATTTGTTTCTTGCATGTTGATCAGATTGGTAGATTTCCCTAGGATCTGTGCTTTTTAATATTCGTTTTTATCCCTTTAAATTACTTGTTTTGAAAACCAAAAACCCCTTCAAAGTTTGATTTACCCAAACAAAAGTTCTGAAAACCATATTCAGTACATGATTCTCCCTCGTTGCACTATCTCTGTGGGATCGACCAACCCTTGGGTTGTCTATAAATTTATTTGTCCTATGCTATAATCTGTATGCAGGTTTTTGCATCGATCAAATTGGCGCCGTTGCCAGGGATAGTCAGACGGCGATTCGTTACTGGATTGTTTGAAGAACTTCTGGATTGGGTTGTATTTTCTTAATTTTTATTTGTAATTTTCGAGCTGATGTTGTTTTTCTTTGTTTTTGGATTCTGTTTTCCCTTTCATGTGCGTGAGTTTTTTTTTTCTGATTCTTGTCTGTTTTGGCCGAGGCACACCTTGCCACGGTCGAGACAGATCAGTCCATCTCGGTCGTGATACATTCTATCCCGGCTGGGATACCCTGATTTCTATTTTGGATTGCTGCGCATGTGCATGATCACACGGAACAAAGGAAAGATCCTCGAGCCATTCATACCAGAAATCGAGGCAGCCTGTAGAAACAATAGAAAGAGAGGAAAAAGACTGAACTTTGAGATGGAAGCGAACCCAGAAGCCCCGCTTCAGAACATGACACCGGAGGAACAAAGACAATTTGTCAATAAGGTGCAGCAAATCAGGGCGCAACTTCTTGCAGCCCAAGCTACCCAGGCGGAGCAAGCCGCAAGACTGGCGGAACTGAACAACAGGCAGATAGTGGTGCCGCAGAGGTCCATCTTGGACCGTTTTCTCCCACAGCAGGAAGAGACCGGATTCAGAGTGCGGATTGACGCCAATAACTTTGAGCTAAAGATTGGGCTAATCCAGATGGTGCAGCAAAATCAGTTTGGGGGGAGAGCCGTTGAAGATCCATACGCCCACCTCAATCTGTTCATCGAGGTGTGCGACACTGTGAAGTAGAATGGAGTCCCCCAGGACGTCATCAGGATGAGGTTATTTGCATTCTCCCTCAGAGACGAGGCAAGGTCTTGGTATGTTGGGCTTGACAAAAGCCAAATCGGGACATGGGAGGAACTTCGAGCAGAATTCCTCACTAACTTCTTCCCACCAAGCCTGCTGCTGAAGAGAAAAGCTGCTATCACTACATTCAAGCAGCTCTATGATGAGTCACTACATGAAGCCTGGAAGAGGTACAAGGAGCTCCTGCGACTCTGCCCTGGACATGGAATCGATCTCGAGATGCAAGTTTGTCATTTCTATGAGGGTCAGAACCCACACATGAAGGAGATGGTGGATGCATCTGCTGGCGGGATCCTGATGAAGAAGAGTGGTGCAGAGAGCATGAAATTATTGGCAGACATGGCCCTGAACAGTCACCAGTGGCCAACTGAGAGACAGATGCCAGTCAAAGCAGTGGAGACAAAACCAGAATTTGATGTTGTTGCGGAGGTGAAGAAGCTCCGAGAAGAAGTTGAGAAGTTGGGAACAGTGAAAGCTGCAGCTGCTACTGAGCTGAGTATGGCAATTGTTCCGGTGGAGGCCGACTACATCAACCGGGGTGCAAGCAGTTCATCTGGAGGTTCGAATTCGGAGGTGAACTATATTGGCGGTGGTTATCACAATAACTACCAAGGTAATCAGGGGTATCACTACAACCATGGGCGATCTCACCCTGGTTTATCTTATGCTAACCCCACTGCTGCAGAACACCCTCCACCTGGTTTTGATGTAGGTACAAGAGGAGAAATCGTGGAGAAAAAGCAGTCTGTGCTGGAAGAGACACTGAAAAAATTTATAAAGTGCTCAGACAACAGAATCGGCAAGGTGGAGAATGAAGTGAAAGGGATGGCTAATCACATGCAACTGATGACAAAGCACTTGCAGATGATTGACACCCAACTGAGTCAGATAGCCACCACCTTGGGTACTCAGCACAAGCCGGGGCAACTTCCGAGCACAACAGAGACAAATCCAGCAAAGGCAAAGTCAGTAAATGCTATCTCGCTTCGATCTGGAAGGAGATATGAAGGCCCAAGCAACCCGAAAAGAGGATTGAGTGAAGCAGAGGAGGAAGTTCCCGCAGGAGACCTCTCTGTTTCGGCCGAGATGGAGCACAGCATGGCCGAGGGAGAGAGGAGCAGGACAGCCGAGACAGGAAAGAAGACGGCCGAGATAGAGGAGTCCAGCCCGGCCGAGACAAGCCAGACACAGCCGGGGCAAATGGAAAGCAGGATGGCCGAGATCCAGCCATCCCGGTCAAAACAGAAGCCCAGACTGGGTGAGAAAGAGAAAGAGAAGGAGGAAAGAAGAGTTGATCCAGTTGCTCCCATGCCTTTCTCGCAGAGATTCGCAAAGAAAAGGGAAGATTCTAAATTCACTCGTTTTGTTGAAAATCTTAAAAAAGTGAACATTAACATACCTCTTGTTGAAGCTCTTAGGGAAATATCGGGATACATGAAGTTCCTCAGAAGGCTGATGAGTGAGAAGAAGCAGTTCGTGGAGAACAAAACTGTAAGGATTCATGAGGAATGCATCTTACTCCTACAGAAGCATATCCCGATCAAGAGGTCTGACCCAGGATGCTTCTCGATACCTATCAAGATTGGAGGAAGAGAGTTTCAGAATATGCTTTGTGACACCGGGGCGAGCATCAACCTGATGCCCTGGTCCATTTACAAGAAGCTGGAAATTGGAGAGATGAGAGCTACTACGATTACACTCCAGATGGCGGACCGATCTGTGTCCAAGCCCAAAGGTATCGTAGAAGATCTTCTTATTCGTGTTGGTCACCTCATTTTCCCTGCAGATTTCATTGTCATTGAGATTAAGGAAGATGCCAACACTCCGACGATCCTGGGAAGAGAGTTCCTCGACACAGCTGGTGTCCTGATTGATTGCAAAAAGGGGGAGATCACACTGAGAGGAATGAAGAATCTATCACCTTCTGCATAGACAAGAACAAGAGGAAAGGGGAGTGCAACCAGATCACTGCTGAAGAAGAAGAAGAAGAAAGTGATGAGACACCGGAGGAAGAAGCAATCCGGTGGGAACGAGGAAACAGAGCAGTGAAATTGGCAATTAAGCTGCCTCCTTCCGAGTATACCACCATCATTCAAAACCAGAAAGTCTTCATGATTGATTCAAGGGGTCGACGAGTCTGGACTCAACCGCCTTGGTGAGCTGAGCTGAGTCGAGCCACGACGGTAAATAAGGCAGTGAATGGGAGGTAACCCATTGTATATTTTCTATTTTTTGTTGATTATTCTTGAGTTGTTGTTATTTTGTTACTTTCACTTTTCTGTATTTTAAAAAAAAATTGAGGTCTGTTTCGACCGAGGCAGAGGATGCCACGGTCGAGACAGAGGTCCGAGACATGGTGCACTTCGACCAGTCAGAGGTCAACATGAAGGCTCCATCCCGACCGTGATGATGTTCGCCACGGCCAAGATAGGAGTGCTAGCAGACACAAATCCACGCCGATGTTGTGAAGAAGGAGATAAAAAGTTGGTGTCTGAGGCCAACAATCAGGTACAGTTTCAAACTGTGAATCTAACTTTCAAACTTATTCTCTCTGATTTTCGAATAAGTTTGGGGGGAGGAAGATTAAAGGGTTTTGAAACTCTTTTCTATCTTTCGTTTGCTTTGTTTAAATTTCTGCATGGGTAATTTTTGAATAAATTGAATTGTGGGAGTTGAGCATGATAACCCTAACAAGAATGCGAGATTAAAATTGATTGACTTTAGTTTGTGATGATTGTGATAGTGGTCGAGTATGCCCATGAATGTGTATACCGCATGATTACTTGTTTTGATACTTGTGTTGGCATGAGTTAGATGATGATTTGATGTTTACTATGGAAGAAAAATTATCCCAGGTGTGAGTTTTTGAGCTTAAATTCGATTGAGAGTGTGTCTGCATTTTTTGAGTTTCTCTAAAACTTGCTCTGTTTCTTTTTCAAGACTGCTAGTGTGCACAGGTTTAGGAAGTGATTTTAGGCCATCTTTGTTTAGCCTATTTTCCCATACACTGTCCTAATCGAATGTTATCCCTAGTAAGCCCTTTTGAGCGTATGATATTTTCTTTCTTTGTCTATGAGTTGGAAATAAATAGGGGAATCAACTCTTGTCTATGAGAGTAGATTGGGATTTGTTTGAGAAAGGATAAGATATTATTAGAAGGGTAAAAATAAAAGATAAGGTTGGGCTCTAGAAAAAGAAGAAAAAAAAATAAAATAAATAGTTGTTGTGTTTAATCCTTATGAGCTCAAATGTATAATGAAAATTGTTTAGAGCATAAAAGGATATGTGTGAAAAAGAAAAAAAAAGAGCCATGGTTTGTGTTGAAAATATAAGGAATTGGGTAGATATCAATAGATAGTGGTTTTGATTTGTTGAGAGTGATCAACTCAATTTATTTTTAGTCACTTGGCCATATTTCCCTACCCTCCACAAAAGCCACATTACAACCTTGAATAAAGTCCTTTCTGATCTTAGACTTGTGTGCACATATTTGCAGTGGAGATTTAGAATATTTGCAAGCCTATGGTAGAACTTGATTTGCATGACTTTTGTGTGATCTCATAATTAGCCTAAACACTTGAGTGAATGAGCGAAACACTTCCCAAAAATGCACCCATGAAGCTTAGCAGCTCGTGCCCGGCGGTGGCATCGACGATGCAATCAATATGTGGGAGCGGGAATGGATCCTTAGGACATGGTTTGTTGAGGTCCGTGTAGTCCACACAAACCCTGTTCTTCCCGTTCTTCTTCTTAACCACCATGACGTTGGCGAGCCACTTCGGGTATTTCACTTCCCTCACGGATCCGATATCTAATAATTTCTGTATTTGTTCGTTAATTGCATCATTCTTTTCGGCTGGGAATTTCCTTCTTCTCTGTTTTACGGGCCTATGGTTAGGGTCGACCTGCAACTTGTGCGTCATCACCTCTGGATCTATTCCCACCATGTATTTATGAGACCACCGAAGGTGTCCTTCTCGGAGCTAAAGAATTCGATCAATTGTGTCCGGACTTTTGGATCCAGTCCGGCGCCGATGTTTGTCTTTTTCCCCAGGGTCGGTCTGATCAAGCCCGACTTCTTTGGCTTCCTCCGATTCTCCTGCCGGGGGTAATGGTTCGCTCTCAGCAAAGTGTTGTTGGGCGCACACTGCTTTGAAATTCGCGTAATAGCACTCCTTGGCAGCGTTCTGCTCTCCTCGAATTGTACAAACTCCCTATATGGTTGGAAACTTGACTACCTGATGGAACATTGAGGGCACGACCCTCAATTGATGCAGCCAGGGTCGCCCAGGCAGGGCATTATAGGCGCTGGGAGCGTCGATGACCATGAAAGATACGTCGTGGTGCGTTCCCCCACAGTATGTTGGCAGTACCACGGTTTCGACCGTCATTTGGACGCCACCATTGAACTCGATCAGTGGGGTCTGCGACCGAACTATCTTTTCTTCGGGAATCTTCATCTCCTTCAACGCATGCATGAACAGGATATTTGCCGAGCTCCCGTTATCGACTAGGATCCTCTTCACGAGGTAGTTTGAGATCAATAGGGAGATTACTAAAGCATCATCGTGAGGATGGCTCAGACCCGACGCTTCTTCACTAGTAAATTCGATCGAAGATGATATGGGTTCTTGCGCGGAGCCGTGGCCTCCTCCCGAGTTAGTCGCCTGGCCCTCTTGGCGGCAGACCTCGTGATCCCACTGATTTCTGATCCTCCGGTAATGCAATTGATAGTTTGAATTGGAACTGGAGGCTTGGGCGCATCCGCCTTCGAGGAACCTGATTCATCGGCCTGTTTTTCCCGAGCCCAGGTTCTCTTTCCTCGGACCGACAGGTATTCAGATATGAACCATTTCTTCAATAACTCGACCACTTCGAGGCACAGGGCCCGGCAGTCCACGGTGGTGTGGCCATGATTATTGTGGAACTCGCAGAATTTCTGTACGTCCCGCGAGGCTGGGTCTGCCTTCATCTTCTGAGGCCATCTTACTTTTCCCGCATCCTTCGGAGTATGTTCTTAACGAGATCAGCTAGCTCGATCGAGAGCGTGTACTCTGGGATATAAGGGTCGAGGTTGTTAACCTACGGTGGCTTGCTATAGGGATGTGATCTGGGTGGACGCCTGTCCTTCTGCTCGCGTCGACTCTCGTCATGCGTGTTATGCCTTCCACTGTTGCGGCATGCTCGCCGATAAGGCTCATCCTCTTCCCACTTAATAAGCGCCCAGGCTCTATTCAGGGTGTCGTCCATCATTTGGCAGGGATAGATGGAAAATTAGCGATATAAATCAGAGTCTATATCGAAGCCTTTCGTAAAGGCCCGCACGACAGTGCTATCAGGGCAGTTAGGCACTGCCACCAATTCCTTGTTGAAGCACGACAGGTATGCCCTCAGGGGCTCACTTGGTCTTTGGATCACCGCATAGAGATCGTTCGGGTGCTTATCAAGGCGTCTGCTGCTGGAGTATTGCCGCAAAAACAACTGGTGCTGTAGGGTTTGAGTCTACGATGGACAACATGAGTTGCCATTAATTAAATTCTTGCCAAGGATCGTTCTTAGGATACCAGGAACAAATTTCAATTAAATAAACCATGCGATCCTAAGCATGCTCCTACAAAATTAATTGCAGAGGATGGATTTAGAGAATACCCGATTTCACCGTTTGATCTACAGATCTAGATCGGAGCTAATAATGATGAAATAGATCTGGATCTGAATCTGAATGCCGGCGATGAACAGTTGTTCCTACAGATCTGATCTTCTGATCTGTTCCCTTGCTCCTTGGAAATCTAGTGAGGATTATCTACCAAGTTGAATCCGAGATCTAGAGAAATCGACTAGTCTCTCCCTTTCGGATCGCTGCCCCCGTCTCTCTCTATTTTCAATGTACTGAAATGTCTAACTTGATCTAGTAGAGAGAAGGCCAATATATAGTGTTAGGGTTTTGAGAAACCCTAACCCTAATGGGCTTTGAGCAGTTCATAGGCCAGACCAGGGACCAGATGCAAATAATAAAGTGGGCCCTCTTTATTAATTAATCCTTCCTTGTTCAACCCAGAACATAATTAATTAATAAAACATTGTTTTAACCTTCACCACGGTAACAATGCTGACTCGCCCCTTTATTACCACGTTATTAGGAACGGGTTGCACCAGACTAACATGATCCACATATTTAAGGTTTTAGACATTCATTAATTAATTTGGCTTATGACAATCAGCCATAATTAATTAATCTCTTATTTCCTGAGTAATATCACTCACTCCTTTTCACTTATGCTTGAATTAAATAATTCAACCTGCAGGGTTTAGCATAATGAACCTTGGGAGCTCCTCAGGGAATGTCACCATCCTGAAACGAATATGCTTACCTAAACGTCCAGCCTAAGCAAGCCACATACAAATTGCCAACACCCAAAATACGAGTATTAGAGTACATTTAAGACTCGCCACTATGGTAAATCAAAGTGTGGTCAATCTGTGTGTGCCCCTTATCCTTTAGTTAGGTTTAAGATCATAGGAAGTATGTTAGAGATCTGACTCATTCATATGTCAATGAGAATGGCACATCCCACTGTTGATCCCATCAATACATAACCATGTACCGACACATCAAGTTGCTAGGATAAGCTCACTCATGAACTGATGTGCCGCAGCTTAGACCGACAGCCTATCCAGGGACTGTCTCAGCTGTGATACTATTTATATCTTGCTAGGTCAAACGACTCATATGATCCTCTGTGATCTCCTACACCATATGTTCATCCCTATAGGCGAGATAATAGGATATTATGGTTCATCATATGTTTGTTTCATCAGACAGCGAGCATTGTTGTAGCAACACATATATGAAGACCAGTGTACAAAACACTTAATCATATATGCTTTCAGTATATAATCCCAACAGGTGCAACTCCGCAAACGTGGAAATCGAACTCCGGGGCAGGTTGATAAACCACTGTAGAGCTGGCCCCATTAAGCTCGAACCGAAGCTCTTACACATACAAGCTTCCATTTGGGCTCCCAGAATTGCTAGTGCCAACATCTTCTGCCGGTATATGGCGATGTGGTTTTCTGGATCCGAGGTCCCGTCATGGAGGACGAAACTTGGCGGAGTAAATCTGGATGGTAACTCTGCCCCGACAATCTATGGGGAAAAAGGGGACTCCGCATAGCTCTCGCGAGGTATCGTCCTTTCTGGGGGAGGAAGCCCGGGGACCTTGGCGAGTAACGACTCAAAATATCTGAGCCTCTGTTCGAACCGCCGTTCGATATGCTGAATAGCCTGTAGTTCTGGCCGACTTAACTGGTCGGCCTAACCCCTAAGGGTTGGTGGATCACTCGGGGTTCTTTCAGTAGTTGTCCCTCTAGCGTGGTCGAATTGTGCCTCCAAGTTTTTCGTAGTATCTTGAGTACTCTTTACCTTGCTCCTGGGCTCTTCGACGATGGGCTGCCTATTATTGCTCTGCAGCTGCAACCTCCGGTTCTCTCTCTCGAGGAGTTTGTACTTCCTCGCCATATCTTCCATCTTGGCTCCAATTGTCTCGATCATCCTCTTTGCGCTTTGCACTTGTGTCACCAACATCGAAATGTGGGGATCTCCTAGAATGTCCGGTGGCGGCGGCAAGAAAGTCAGCTCTCCTAGAGGAGTAGCGTTGAACGCTCTCATTAGATCATTCACCGTCCCCCCGCATTAGGTGGACGCGGGGCCCCACTGCTGGTTATGATGGCTCGTCCTCGCCCTGCTCCCGCCAGAGCCCCTCGACTTGCTCTGGGATTAGAACCTTTGCTTCGACCTTCCGTCGGAGCGGTCTTCTGGTTATCAACCTCGACGACATGAGGTTTGCCTGGATCGTCTGCCATTTCCTCCAAAGAAAAAATAAAATTCATTCTCGAGGCCCCACGGTGGGCGTCAAATTGTTGCGGGTACAATTATTCAGAAACCGGAGCCCCGAGAACAGTGAACGCGCCAAGCAGAAAACAGCATAACAATTATGAATGAAGAGTTACAGAAAGTTTACAGATAAATGAACTGAGCGTAAATCCGGATGGACTGACTACTCTAAGGAACAATGAAAACGATCTATCAGTTTTTCTAAAGAATGTAGGAGTAGGGTTTTCCTCTCTCTTGGCCTCCCCCTTTTTCCACGCGTTGAGGAAGTATTTATAGGAGGCGGCTTCACTCTAGGGTTTCTGCGGCCTCTTCTTTTCTGTTGGGGCTATTCCCACGAATCTCGGGGTGGTTCCTTTACGTGGTGGTTATGCAGTTCCAAAATTCCCTCGAGTCAGACGTTAGGTGCCTGTTGACTATTTCTGACCGTTGGACGATTGTTGAAGTAGGTCGCGGTTGCTCCATCGAACCCCCTTCTTGCCGATCGGACTGCTTTTAGCTTTAGTCGAGCTGCTCTCGACCTTGATCGAACTGTTTTTGGGCATCGAGGACTGCTTGCTTGGCAAGTTCTGGTCCAGCGAACTGGGCTCCTACGATATTGTTTGATTGGTGATATTATCGACCTTTAATTGGGCTTCGGTCCGATTTTCCGTTAGGCCGGATCCGAATCCGACCTCCAACATTTGGTGAAGTTCATTTATTAAATAATCTAAATTTGAACTTTATAGTATTCCATTCGTAAGTATGTTAGTTAAAATTAGTATGAAATATAAAACTATTGAATTAATAAAATTATTTCTCTTCATAATATAAGAGCAAGAAGCATGAGAATGTAGTTATAACGAGAAATTAGATTGAATGTGAATATGATATTATTTTTTAAAATAAACAAATTATTTTTAGAATAAATAATATTTTGAATATATTCTAAATTTAAAAAGTTTATCTAGACGCGATTAAGACTCCATTAAGTTTTTGAACTTCAAAATATTCGATTAAAAAAAATCTGAATCTCAACTCAATTGATAAATAAGTTAAACTTGAGCAATTTACTACTTAACTTGGTTCGATTCAATTTAATCGCAGCCGAGCAAAATGAATAGATTCAAATGGTGCTTTTACTTTTTATAAGACTATCTCTACTAACAATCCAGCACAACCCAACCTAACAATAAAATATTATTTTCTCCCTCTTCCACTTACACAACCCACAACCCAACTTAATTTCTACTCTAATAATGACATTCACACAACCTAAATTATATAATTTTTTATATTAATATTTCAATATATATTATTAATAATTCTTTTAAATTATATATTTAATTAAAATATATAACAATAATAAAACATTACATACTCTTAAAAATTTAATATTTGACTTGATAATATTAATATGTTGTAAAAACATATCAATATTATACTCTATTTGTAGAGAAAAAAAATATATGAGTTTTTGTATAATTTTATATTTTTTATAATTACAAATTATTTAAAATATTAAGTATTTAAAACTATCACACATTAATTAAGTTATCCAATCAAAAATTGCCAAGTGGCAACTTTTGATTGGATAACCTATTCAAGTATTGGGTTGAGGAGACGAGCAGGTTGAACATTTTTACCTCTATTTTCATTTACTTTTATTTCAGAATTTTTTGTAAACTCTATGACACTCATACCAGTGTCATTGCTGTGATAAGTCTAATGTCAATAACTATGACCTATGGGGTGCGGATTCGAAAGATATTTGCCCTCGCTTGATGAGTTATTAGTGATTTTTTATATAATGATAAGTTATTAGTAATTTTTTTATATAAAAAGGTAGGTTGGAAATTGCTCACCCACCTCTGATAATCCGCTCAATTGTTGCATCTTCTTTTCCAATCTAGCACTTTTTCAAAATGAAATGATTTTATCATATTTTTAGAAATTATTAATATTTTAGCCATGTGCTATATGGAAGTATTTCATTTTAAATTTAATAAAAAAGATATAAGCTTATCAACCATTAGTTATGAATTATGATTGTGCCAAATTAATGTGCATTTTTAAATAAATGTACATGTATTATATATAACAGTTCTAGACATAAAAATGTAAATTAAAGTGAAACTTACATTATAATTCCATAAACTTCCTCAAACAATAAGGGTCATGAAAAGTGGGGAAAATACAATTTTTAAGTCAAAGTTCAAGTTTTTATGACAAATTCTTTGGTTAAAATTTGAGCACAATCGTTAAAATGAGTGATTTTCAATTTTGCATCCATTAAAGAATTAGTAATTTTCAATTTAAGAAGATATATAGTGATTCCATATGTTTATTTATTTGCAAAAGAAATAAATATAAATATTCACATATATGTAGAGATGAGATCATATAAGAATAAATGCGTATTCCCTCCGTCTCATTTATTTGGTCCTGTTTTAACTTGCACGAATGTCAAAAGTCATTTATGAATACATTAAATATTTGAACAAATTTTCTGAATTACCCTTATTTAGCAATAACTCTATTAATTATGTTCAATTTATAAGGGTAAATTTATAAACACATGCAAAAAAGAATACTAAATTTAGATAATGGGTCATATAAATGGGACACCCCAAAAAGGAAACATGGACCAAATAATCGGGACGGAGGTAGTATATTAGATGTAAAGTCCCAAAAATTTGACCTCTTTTTACGACTTTAACTTAATTTGAAGGACTAAATTATTATCTTTTCACTATGCGAGATTCAAGATAAAAGAAACAAGAATATTATAATACGAGCCCTAAGGAGAAATCACATGCAATGAAGAAATTTCATTATATTGATATTCGGAAGTAGTCCGATTTAATTCGGAAATAATATTTCATCGATACGATAATTTGAATAGTGCCAAGTCAATTGAATACAAATCCAGGTAATTTATTAGTATTAATTTTGACTTTCAAAGTAATTTAATTTTAGTTATTAAGACATGAAGAGGTGGACATCAAATGAGAAGTGCGATATTTAGAATTTAATAGTGTCAGATTGATTTTATTTTGGAAAGATATGGAATATCGCGATGCGTTGGTCCCCGATCAGAGTTATGATATATGCATCGAAAATATTAAAGTTTATCTTGCACGTGTCCTGCTATCAATTTCATTACCAAGAAAGCATTCTTCCGCCTCACTCAGAAAATTTTGCACCTTCAATTTTGGAAGCAACTGCTATATCCAGAAACCACACCAAGTCACCATTGATAGGCCGGACCATCCTCGCGGGCAATGCCAGATAGTCGGGGCTGACTTCATCGATGGCCAAGTGTGCCACGTCTGCCTTGCCAGCACCGGTGACCACTATGGCCACGTTGGATGCAGAGTTTATGACAGGCAGTGTGAAAGTGATCCTCTCAGGTGGGGGCTTGGGGGAGTCGGTGATGAAAGTCACCCACTGCTGCTCTTTCTCATTGAACACCGGGTGGTTCGGAAATAGAGATGCCACATGCCCGTCCGACCCCATCCCGAGGAGGATGAGGTCAAATCTCGGACAGTCATTGGTTTCAGACACACTGATCATACGGGTCTTCACAAGCTGCCTGATGAAAAACTCGTAGTCCTCAGCAGCTTGCTCTGCAGTCACCGAGTCATTGATTGAATGCACATGGTAGTGAACAATAGGCACCTGAAAATGTAACCGCACGTCATGGTAAAATGATGAACAACAAAGATTGGAGACAAATAGTAGAACTACTGAATCCATTACCATGAAAAACCACCGGCTCCACCATTTAGAAGAGTTATCAGGGGCACCCGTGATTAACGGCGATCGGTCCCCCATCCACTTGGTGGTGTAGTAATACCCGGGGCAGTAAGGGTTGAGACAATATAAATAATGTCACTCGCGGATAGAAGGGAGACTAAGCCCTTTATCCATAAAAATCAAGAATGTGCCGATCATATGATACCAGCTAACGGGAGACAGCTTGAAAGGGGAAAGACCATATGAGTTCAAGACACTGAAGAAAAAATGATGGAGAGGAAGATCGACCCCTTTATCCAAAATAGAGAGGTAAAAGGCTACATACCCCGGTGGGGGGTTGAGACATCGCTTATCTGCCAAAGGGATGCGGAATGCAGGAGGAACCCTAGCCTCTTGATCGAACATTTCTATCAACTGACCTACCGACACCGTCGAAGTGGTGTCCCTAACTTTGTCTTTCTTAACCTCCTTCCCCTTCCTTGACCTAGACCTAGTGGACTGAACGGGTGGCTCACCACCAAACGAAGAGAACACGTCAACAACCGGACACTGAGAGACAGACATACCATCATCACTTTGCTCCACCTCTGGAGAACCTCTACCCAAAGAGAAAGAGCCCACCTCTTCCGAGGTGGACGAATAAGAAGGCAAAGACTCCGAGAACAGCGGATGAGAGCTGCTGCCTCTGTTCTGCGAATCAGATTGAGACGACAATGGCAAAACACAAACCCAGAAATCTCAAATTCTACCGAGCAAAATTAACCACCCC
Organism: Plectranthus barbatus; assembly: GCA_026898455.1. Classification (NCBI taxonomy): domain Eukaryota; kingdom Viridiplantae; phylum Streptophyta; class Magnoliopsida; order Lamiales; family Lamiaceae; genus Plectranthus; species Plectranthus barbatus. The sequence goes on from JAPKLW010000449.1 coordinate 131,530, forward strand.
ACAAGACAAAATAACACGTACGAAAGCAGGAATAACTTAAGAGGATGGGGCAAAATTGAGGGCCACTAACCTTATGCAAGGAAATCGGGCGCAGGGAAAAGTTCGTAAATGCCGGGAAAAATCACCAGAGGGAAATAGAGAAAGCTCGAGCGAATAATGGGAGGATGGTGTTGATTTGGCGTTTAATTGCACACGACGGTTCGCCTTCCAAGAACTTTTTGTAACTGCCCCCCAACTTCCACTTATTTACGGTTACACCAGCACTAGGCGACAATTCCGCCTTTGATTCCCGCGCATGATTTTCAAAGCCGCAACCCGGCAAATACGACCCAACACATATGACCCTGGTAAGTCACAAACTCAAAATCCAACTCGACCTTAAGGGTCCAACCCACTCAGATGACCTTAGGGTCCTTCAAGCTAACAAGACCTAAATCTCTACGCATGAATTACCTGCGGGGACGCACAAAGCGTTGTACATGAGAGCTTAGCTCCCATAAAGCGGGATATCTTACGAGATGTCCCCCTCCTATCTCATGGTTCCAGACCCATGATTCGAGCCCTCAAGATAAGGTCCACAGAGCCACTTGCATTCCCATGTAAGAACCTGCCATCAGGACCTTACGTATGTCGAGCACACCCACGGGGAGATCGACCATCCAAAGGAGATAGGGACCTCACGAGAATCCCTCCAGGGCTCCTGATGCCTCCTTACGAGGAGCTCAAAACTTCCGCACTTTGAGCACTTGCGTATGATAGGTACGACCCAACTGTTCGACCTTGGAGCCTCCCTAGCAATCGGCCCCAAGCCCGAAGGTGTCATTGTTGGGCCCAAAAATGATTGGGCTATAAGAACTAGGCCCAGGTCCAATAAAGACGACAACAACCCAAGAAGGCCCACTCTAGCGAGCTCCGTGGCCTCCGGATAATGAATTCAACTAAGCCCACAGGGACCTACCCAAATGGACCAGCCCAAAGGGAGACGAACTACTAGGAAGGTCTAGCTCCCGAAGTATACGACCTAGAACCACGAACCACGACCAACGTCCCCGGCTGGGAACTACCACTAAGGTCCCATGTCACAAACTACAAGCAAGATCAAGGTCCCGGAGAGCACGACATGGAGCCAGGGACCAACAGCTCACGACCTACCTGGAAGATTAAAGAGGCAAGTCTCAGGTGATGGATTTATATGTTGAAAGCATTATGATTGGTATATTATGTACAAGGTCAATTGGTTAATATACTAGGAATCATAAATGTTGTATGTTCATCTCCTGTCTGAATTAACAAACATGTGTCGCAAACGCAATTATCCTCTTATCTCGTCGATAGGGAGATCATACGGTGTGTAGTAGATCACGGAAGATCGTATGGATCATTTGACCTAGCAAGATATAAATGGTTATCACAGCTGAGACAGTTCCAGGATAAACTGTCAGTGTAGGCTGCAGCATACGCGATAATAAACATCTTATCTTGGATAGCTTGGTATGTTAATGTGGGGAACACATTGATAAGGACCTAAGTTGAGATCAATAACTGACATTAAAAGAATCCATATCTCTATGGCTTGATGAGATCCTAAACCTAAATGAAGGTATGAAAGTATATGCAGATTGTGTATCACTTTGAGTTGCAGTGAAAGGCTCTAGTTGAGCTTGTATATCTGTATCTTGGGTGATAGCAGTTTGTGTATGATTGTCTAGTACCAGAACTAGGTAACCACATCTAGTATATGATGGTGACATTCCTTGAGCAGCTCAAAAGGTTCGTTATGCTAAAGTCCTGCAGGCTGATTAAGTTCAAGCATAAGTGAAAATGTTTGAGTGGATTGACTCAGGAATATAAGATGTTAATTAATTAAATAGCTTGTCAGAGCTTAAATTAATTAACGAATGTCTGTAACCTTAAATGTGGGGATAAACTGAGCCCATGCAACCTGTACCTCAAAACGTAGTAGCAAAAAGGTAGGACAGTATTGATTCTCTGGTGGAATGAATCAATATTAATTAATTATATTCTGGGTTGAATATGAGAATTAATTAATTGATAGGCCTTATTTGCTATTTGCATTCTGGTCCCTAGTCTGGCCCATGAAACTTAGGCCCAATAGAAGTCCAGTATTTTCCTATAAATAGGCATCAGTTCCTCAGATCTCAACACACCACAAGATCATATGTTGCACACAACAAACCATATTTTGGGAGCTATGGTGATCGACTGATCTGAGAAACGAGGAGGAAATTCTGCTTCTCAAACCGAGCAAGGAATCCGAAGGGAATCTTCACCAGATATTCGGATCGGAGTTGGGATACAGATCAAAACATCAGATCAGGAGGATCTTCTTTCTTCTCTCCCTCTTTGTTTCGAAAATATTCATTTATTTTCATAAGATTTAATTCCTTGAACTGTTAGGAATAAATCTTCGTGCGTGGGAAAACGATCGAGGATCAAATCTCTACGCACTCATTTCTTCAGGGTTCTACAATCCAGGTATTCCACATAAACTCCCTTATGCATAATCAATAGGAGCATGCTAGGGATAATCATAGGCATAGCAATTTATTTTTGATATTCCAATTAACGATCCTTGGCAAACAGACTTCGTGATTCAGTTCACGAATCCCTTCATCAGGCCGCGTAGAACTTGGAAGACAGGTGAAAACCCTAATCTAACTGCCCCCTGAAAATCGGAACCGTCGCCGATCCTTTCGCTCCGCCAACAAGAAGGACGTTTGACCGAGCTAAAGCCCTAGCCGAACGACCCCGAAAAAGGCGCAACAGTCATTACCTCCAACGGTACCCATGGGAATCTGAACTACTCTCGACATTTGCAAGGGTTGTAACGACCCCCTTAAACTATAAAAGGGTTGCCGATAATTCATTTTCAACATGTTTTCCCTCTATTATACTTGTACTCTTGAAAGCATACTCATTCGATCTTCATCATTAGCAATAAAACTATCTTATATTTCTGTTCTTTAGTTATTTTCCGTTTAGTTCCTCGTAAGTTACAAGGGTCTTTACTTCATCACAAATCGAACCTCAATAAAAACAAGGGAATGAATCTTTACAAAATGAATAAATTTTACAAAAGATATAAAATTTAGTTTCAAAACTTGAACAATCATGCTGATTATTTTTGAATTAATAGCTTTTAAATTTTTATATATTTTGAATTACTTTCTTTCA
>JAPKLW010000449.1:135124-167540 GCA_026898455.1 Plectranthus barbatus
GGGATGCGATCCAGTGAGAACCACTCTTACCATAAGAAATAAGAACCAATCCTCGCCATTGATTTTGATAAATGAACGCTCAGGATTTTACTAAAATTTTCGGTCATTATATCTCAAAAAACTTGCATTATAGGGTATTTTTGTCATTTTGTACTTATTTAAGATTCTGTTTGCATATTCTATCTCGACATTCATTATATATCTAACAAACTTGCATTATATACCTAGGAAATATACATTATATACATAACATTCATTATATACCTAACAAACATTTTCCTGCGTTATAATATGATATTACTCTTATTTTAGAACAATATTACTATCATTATACGACATTGTTTCCTCTATTATATATAATATTACTTTTATTTTAGAAAAAAATTATATTGCCTTCATTATAATGCATATGTTATTACTATATAATAATAAGTGTAAATATAATGATGAATGATGATTTCGCTGAAATAAACATGTTGCATTTTATCTATCATATTCTACATTATATACTATAACTTCATGCATTATATTGTACAACTGCATTCATTATATAAGAATTTGTGTACTGTTACGAAAATTATGCATGTTATACATGATATTACTTTTATTTTAGAGAAAATTATATTACTTTCATTATAATGCATAAGTTATTACTATATAATAAATAACAAGTGCAAATATAATGATGAAATGATGATTTCGCTGAAAAAATATGTTGCATTTATCTATCATATTTTGCATTATATATTATAATTTCAAGCATTATATTGTGCTATTGTATTCATTATATAACTTCATGCATTATATTGACCTCGACATGCATTATATACCTAGCAAACATTCATTATATACCGAACAAACATGCATTATAAAATATAGTAATATACATTTATATAATATAACAAAAAATACATAATTAAAAACAAGTAATATATGATCAACTTTTATAACAACTATGGTATTATCTATAGTATGCAAAGATAATGATTTTTTTTTGATCTTGCAGGAAAAAAGTTATTGCATTTTATCTATCATATTCTGAATTATATAATATAACTTCATGCATTATATTGTGCAACTCCGTTCATTATATAAGAATTCGTGTACTATTACGAGAATTATGCATATAATCACTAATTTTCATTTTTTACGATGATTATCGAAACATATGCAATAGGGATTTCGTTTGAAAGATAATTAAATTACCTTTAATTTGATATATGATACATTAAAAAATAATCTAAATTGAAGGAGATATGATCATTTAAATATTTAGGATGATTTTAGAGGAGAGAGAAAAAATATTACAAAATTACCCTTTAATGCAAGTTTCACTACACTATAATGCAGACGAGATTTATTTAGTCTTGAGCGGATCATCAATTGGATGGCCGAGATTAGTTCTTATTTTCACATGGTAAGGAGAGTTCTCATATGATCACTCCCCTATATATATATATATATATAGATGTCTACCTTTCCTAGAGAATTATGAATTTTTTTATGGGTGATTCTAAATGCAGTCACATTTTTTCTCCCTAAAACTCCTTTAAAATAATTAAAATATAGTATTACAATCTTATCCTTCTACATCTCACTTAAAATATTAATTAAATAAATTTAATCAGCAAACAAAATTCACTTGCCAGCACCCGTTACCTAGTGATATCCCACCCCCCCCCCCCCCTTTTTCTCTCTCCCTCCTCTTGTTCTCAACCAACAACAAAGCCCCCTCTCTTCTCATTTTTTTTAGTGGCATCCATTTCAACCTTCCTCTCCATTCATTCGGTTGAGAGAGAGGATGAACAACACAAGCCAACCCTTCCCAGCAGTGGTACGAAAAACCTTTCTTCCTTTCCTCTTTGACTTATGTAGCGGGGCACACAAGAATTCACTCGGTTATTCCATAATTGTATAATTATCTCCCCTGTCTCATGATTCTGCATCAATGAGTGGTCTTACAAAGAATTGAAGCAGAAGCTTGAAACTGCAAATAAACATGCCAACTCTATAAAATTAAATCTTGATAGAATATGTCAATATGATATCCTGAATCATTTAGATTTGGTTTTTATTTTTCTTTTTTGGCAGGACTTGTTTTAGAATTTATAAATTTGAATCAATTTTCTCAATTAAGATTTTAAAATAAATTAAAAAGGTAAAATTAGAATATATATTTTAATTTTTTAAAGGGACTGTAAAAAGAAATAAGGTGGTTGCCATTTCTTTATTTCTCCACTTATAAACTGAAAAATAATGGGCTCATTATTGGCCCAAATGTGATAAAAAAAGTAGGCCCAAAACAAAAATAGCACTTGGGGGTTTTGGAAAACTTTTGGGCTAAATATAAAACATTTAAGTGACTGTTGCTTTAATTAAATAAATAATATTGTAATGCTATGAACATATGGTTCAAAAGATTAAATAACAATAATAATAACACTAGCAAGAGCACAAACTACTGTCTAATTTTAAAGAGACACATTATTTTAGACTAATATTAATTAATTAACACAAAGTTCCATTGGTGCAAATCCAACCCTATTTGAAAAAGAAAGAGAAGGATTGAGATTTGAGAATATCCATGGGCTGGAAAAGTAGAAATGGAGTAGTAGCATTGGGCAGTAGTTTCTTAGTTGGTAAGCATATAAAACCTAACTTACCAAAAGGTGGTCATTATAAATCTGCATTCTTTTTGACTCCAAACAATATAAAACACTTTGATTTTGTTGCATAGCAAGCCAGACCACAATTCAAACTCTTTCATCAACATGGATTTTGTATCAGCTGCTTTACCTTTTCTTAAAGCACTTCTTGGCCTTGGCCCCCCACTATCAATCAAAAAAAAAAGAAAAGCCTCTTTCTTCATCTCTACTTTTCCTCACTCCCCCTCCCACTTCCATTTTTATTTAAGCACCTCCAGTTTGCTTCATCTCTCTTCTCATTCCTTCAGTGAGAGAGAGAGAGGTTTTTTCCAAAATAAAATGCATCCTCTCCCACCACCTCCACCATACACACCTACTTCACACAAGCAAACCAAGCCATCGTTCTATCAGGTTGTCTTATCTGATAAGCAAGCGAGAAATCAGCAGAGTTCAACACCAGAAGCGTCTGTAACTAGCATCAAGCTTAGAGCAAGAGAGCAGCCGATCCTACGCCAACCTCGGAGGACTAATCCTGTAATATGGTTCGGGGCAATCCTGTGTTTGCTATTTAGCCTCCTCCTCATCTTCTTTGGCATTGCGACTCTGATCATCTTCGTTGCTGTCAAACCTAGAAATCCGGTGTTTGACACCCCGGCAGCAAGCCTCAGCGTCATCTACTTTGATTCCCCAGAGTTTCTGAATGGCGACATCACATTTCTGGCAAATTTTACCAACCCGAATAGGAAACTGAGTGTTAGATTCGAGCACCTCAACATTGAGCTCTACTTTTCGGAGAGTCTTATAGCAACTCATGTTCTTCAACCTTTCACTCAGAGGCCCGGAGAAGTGCGGTTGATACAAGTTCATCTGCTGTCAAGTTTAGTCTACCTCCCCCCAGATCTTGCTCTCCAACTTCAGAAGCAGGAGCAGAGGAACAGAGTTGTCTACAACATAAAAGCGAATTTCAGAGTCAAAGTCAAGCTGGGCGTGGCGCATTATTCTTACTCGTTGCATGGCAACTGCAAGCTAGAGATGACAAGCCCGCCTAATGGTGCCCTCATATCGCACAGCTGCAGAACCAAGAGATAAGAGGCAGGATAATGTGTTAGATTCTTAGCCTCTGCTTTTTTTCTCATACATAAACGATTTGATCTAAATCGAAGTTTCTAGCATAAAGATAATATTGATGAACAATTGTTTCAGAGCTAAGAGTGATGACAATGTTTTTGGTTAAAGGACCAGATCATCTTAGTAAGAGGCTCTATGCTATCTTGGAATTAAAAAAAAAAAAAAAAAACAGTTAACCAGAATGCAAATTATATAGGTAGAGTAATCATAATATTGATTGGCAATGAAAGAGAGGAAAACAAAAAACAGTTCCGATTTTCAAACCACTTTGGCAAAGTGAAGACATTGTAAGCAAAAGAGACAATCAGTTAATAGTTGCAATGCCTTGTAATGAATCTCCATGGCTCTCATGTCTGAGTGGTAGTAAAATTACAACCTTTGTAATGGGAGACAGAATGGTCTATCCTTTAAGGTGGAGAATAGAGAAACAGCCAACTCTCATATAGATGGATACAGCCTTTATTGCCTCCAAAATATTAATTCAACCGTCTTCGGTTTCTTAGGCCCTCTACTAGAATATACTAGTATTCTTGAGGGTCTATTATAGAACAAATTGTTCCTTCTTTTGTGAGTAGATACAACATCTATATAAAGCACGTTGTCTGGTAGTAGCAGTAGCACAAAAAACATCAAATTTGTTTAATAAGATAACTCATACATAGGATTTTATTCATACTTCTAAAATGGACCAGAGTGTACCTACACAACTTGCACAATCTCACCTGACTATTCCTCCAAAGTAATAGAAAGAAAAAGTCCTTCATAAACATAACTATCCGATGCCTAAGCAAGAAAACATTTGCTTCCATCGTCTCCACCTTGAAAGAAGAAACTCAACAAACCAAAATAGAAAACAGAAGACAAATATGAAGGATAGGCAATCAAGAAGTATTCCATAATCAAGAAAATGACATTATGGTAAGGATGACACAGGTTCTTGTTCTTGCCATAAATTTTCCTCCAAATTAAAAAACCGCCTTCATAACATTATGATCCATATTAGAATGCTTAGCACAAAACCTTAAGCAAATATTTCTAATTACGTGAAACACATCACATATAGTCACTCAACCTATAGAAATCTCAGAAATTCACAATATCTTGATATGGCTACAGGGGACCATATATTTGAAAGCCGGGCCTAAGGCATGAAGACATTTAAGGTTTCAAAAGACACCTAGCAAAACTTCTTTACTAAAAACAACTAGATTTCGGGTGTCCATCCACAAGTCATATGCCAAACTAATGATGCTGAATATCATTAAGGAAACATAAAGTCCAATTTCAATAATCAATAAGGGAAAAAGAAAAAACAGTAGAAGTTATACCCATCCAGATTCCAGTGAAACTCTCATAATGCATACCTGCTACGACGGGTACAACTTCTAAACTTCCATTTCCTGTGACTATGCGTAAAACTATGTATCTACAATCAACAAATGCGACACTCAATCTAAACAGAAGACAAAATGCCTCATTGCGACACTTCAATGAGCATCCACTTCAGATGGAGTTTTTGCAACAATAGACAACGCATGCAGTCCACTCTGCAACTCATCTTGCAACAAGCTGTAAATCATTCTATGCCTTTTGACCAAACTCTTCCCTTCAAATTCTTCAGAAATTACTTCCACATTGAAATGCGTCTCTCCATCACTTCCCACAACGCCAGCATGACCAGCGTGCTGATAAGATATATCCTCAACATTCACAGCAACTGGCCTCAGTTCTTTCTCCAAGATCTCCTTAATTCGCATTCCCCTACTGCCCAATGCACTACTACGGCCCGACTCCTCCTTCACATCACTAGCAACTGCACTAATTATTGCTCCTTCATTTCCACTATTAGCGGAATCTTCAATTCCTGAGAGCTCGGAACTAGGACTATCAGCTCTCTCAGCTTCAACATACAGTTGCAAAGCCTTCTTTTGCATCAACTTCAACATATTCAAGAACCCATTATTCCGTGACGGAGTTAAGCTCTGCTGCAAGCCAAGAAGCACGGCAAAATCCGGCGACACCCTCACAATCTCGTCGACGGGTCGGCCTGAAAGGCCTTGGACAAGCAAAGCGGCCAACCCTTTAGTCAGCAGCGAATCCGAATCCGCTTCAAATATTACATTTTTATTCTCATCCAAATATGCTCTAACCCAAACCTGCGACACACAGCCTTGGACCTTGTTTTCGCCTGTCTTGTACTTCAACTCCAGAGGGTTCAAATTTCTACCATAAAACAACAATTGTTCGTACTTAGCTTTGGGTTCCTCGACTGCCTGAAACAGTTTGACGATTTCTTGGAGCTTCGGCGGCAGCTCTTCCACAGGTTGCAGGGAATCGGTGGCTGAAGCGGACGGAGGGGCGGCGAGAACAGGTTGCCTGGTGGAAATTCTTTGAATTGTGATGTTCTTGAAGAAGAATTTGTGAGATGGCGATAGAGTTTTTACGGGATTCAGGCGTGGTGCGGTGGAGTGGTGAAAGATGGGAGGGTTGGGGATTTTGGTGGGGATTGACATGGTTGCTCGATTGATGACTGAGATTTTGGATTTGGGATTCTGGCTGAGGCAACTGTTCGTGGATGAACGAGAAAGAGAGGAATTGATGGATGATGAAATTGTTTTGGTTATGTTCTTCATGTCCAGAAAATTAAAAAAATAGACCCAAAAATGACAAATGGAAAAATTTCTTGGTTGATTCAAGTCTAACTAAAATATATACACGACTAGGGATGTCAATTTAGCCCGAAACCTGCAGGTGATCCGATTAATCCGAGCTAAAATGCGGGTTAGGGTCGAAATATTTTAGCCCGAAAATTTTTTAGCCCGAATAGCCCGGGACCGAATAACCCGAGGCTCGATAGGGTTGAGCCGAAACCCGACGGGTTGGTCCGATTAACCCGATTATTTTTTTATTAATATATTTATTATAATTATAGTACTAAAATCTATTTCTAATTAGGGACGGCAATCTCTGACTCAACCCGACCTAAACCTAACACGAAATTAGCGGGTTGGGTTAACCCATTTAACTATTGGGTCAATTTTGGGTTGAACCCACGAACCTAATTAAATTTTGGATCGGGTTCGGGTCACCTGTGGGTCAACTCGCATAACCCGAATAACCCGTCAAATTATTAATTTGAAATTAGTAAAATTTTATATCTTACCAATTTTTTTAATATATTTGATTTTTATTCATGAATATTATATTCAATGTGTTATACTATAAATTAAATTCTATATTATACGTCAAATTATACATATAAAGAAATATGCCTAACACAAATTTAATGAGGTCTGATTACAAAATTGTCCTATTAAATATATTATAATTGTATTACATAAAAAATAGTAAATATAATAAATTAGTGAGATGTAATATTTAAAGAAAATGACAAACATAAATTTGTTATATCTTTTATTATAAAGAATATATTTATGTTATAATATAATAAATATTATAAAAATAAAAATTGATATAATATTTTTTATGGGAATAGTTTTTTCACTATTCTCTGTTAATATATAGATAGATTATCTAATTATTTAAAATATAATTATAAGATTATAAACATATTATATATATATATGAATATATTAGTATATTTATAATATATATTTTTATGTTATACATCTAACTATTTTTCTTTATTTGATAATACCAAAGCAAGTAGATAAAATACAAAACTTATAAAGAAAGATAAAATAGTGAAAACATAAGGTTTTACTAAAATATATTATATATGTATGTGCTATAACATTAAAATATATCAAGTAAAATAAAATTAATGTGATGTAATGATTTATACCGAACTATGTGCAAATTAATAATATGATATTTTATTTTATGATATATTAAGATGAAATTAATAAAGTTATATATCTTAACATTTTTTTATAGATTATCTTTAATAAATTTAATTTTTATTCTTTAATATTACACATATTATAATATAAAATATTTTCTACATTATACGTCAAACTATATATACATTTAATAAAATAAAAAGAAGTACATTAAATATAAAGTCTATGAGATTTGATTTTAATATTATCCTATGATAATGTTATATTTGTATTATTCTAAAAGAATAGTAAATATAATAAATTAAAGAGATATAACAATTTAAAGAAAAAGTGACAAATATAAATTTTTAATATTTTTAAATATTTTTCATTGTATATATATTATAATAGAATAAATAAATAAAATAAAAAAAAAATTATGTGAATTTTTGGAATGAACAATTTATTTTACTACTTTGCTCTAATATATATATATATATGGTTGCATTATATGGTTACCATGCTTTCCTATGTTATATGAGACTAAAATCCAACCTTCCAATTTGAATTTGGATGGATAGGATTAAGTTTAAATTTTAATGATTAAATATATAATAAGGGTAATGAGGTAATTAATTTATATTATTATTTCTCATTAACCAACCCAATGTTATGTTATTACTTTTTTCTCTCTCCCATCAATATTCTCTCTCCTTTATTATTCTTATAAAACTTTAAATAATCATAACTTATTCAATTTAAGTTATTTTTTTACATACTATATATCAAATTAAAGATAATTTAATTATCTTTCAAACGAAATCCCTATTACATATGTTCAGAATAAGATAATCGAAGTAAAATTAAATAATGTAATATGTAAAACTAAATAATGTACCATAATATAGAGAATAATGTAATGATATAGTATACTTACCTAATTTCGAAGTTGTTCTTATAAAAATTGGGGAAAATTTTGATTTCACAATTGCGGTTGCATTTTATACATAAAAAAGGTGTTCGAGTGCTACATTATGTGTCGTCTTTGTATTATATTATTCATGTTTGTTTTTTCGGTTGCATGCAATAGATCAAATTGTTGCATGCATGGTACATTGTGCATCAACTGAGTGATACATTATGTGTCACATGAGTATTACATTATTCATATCTGCTTTTTTGTGTTGCAGTATATAAATCAAAGTGTTGTCTGAATGGTACAATATGTGTTGTGGTACATTATGTATCGGCATTATAGTACATTATTCAACCGTATGTACATTATTTATGTATGTATTTTTATGGTTGCATGATATAGATCAAAGAGTTGTCTGAATGATACATTATATATTGAGTGAGTGGTACATTATGTATTGATTGTATATTACATTATTTGACTGTATATTATATTATTCATGTCTGTTTTTTTGCGGTTGCATTACGTTGATAAAAGTATTGTCTGAATGGTGCATTGTATATCGACTGATTGATACATTATGTGTTCATTGTATATTACATTATTAATGTCTTATTTCTTGCCCAAAAAAAGAAACAAATAGTTCTCTTTATTCATCAATCTATAATTCTCTTTATTAGTGTTACAATATTACATTATTCTTATTATTATGTTACATTATTTGGTTTTAGCTATTACATTATTTGATTTTGCTACAATTACCTTATTCCTAACATATGCAATAGGGATTTCGTTTGAAAGGTAATTAAATTATCTTTAATTTGATATATAATAAGTGAAAAAATAATTCAAATTGAAGAAGTTATGATTATTTAAAGTTTTATAGGAATTATAGAGGAGAGAGAAAAATGATAAGAGAAGAAAAAAATAAGAAACAACGTGTGATTGGTTTATGAGAGAGAATAATATAAATTAATTACCTAATCTACCTAATATACCCTTAATTTATATTTACACATTAAAAATAAAAATTAATTCATAATTTAATAACCGTTATATTGATAAAATAAATGGTTGAGATTTGGTCTCATATAACATCTAGAGAATGGGTAACATATGATCACTACTCTATATATATATATATATATATATATATATATATATATATATATATATATTAATTTATTTATTTTTAAATTTGGTTAGAATATTTAAATAAGATTTGAACTAAAAAGATTTATATATTTTAATTTTTAAATTTGGTTAGATATTTGAATAAGATTAAACGTGTCATTTGGGTCATTATCGGGTCGACCTGAAAATAAACAGGTCGGGTTCGGGTTGAACTTTCTAGACCCGATAAATAAATGGATTGGGTTCGGGTTGACATATAACGTGTTAATATTAGGTCTCAACCCGACCTGCCAACCCGAACTCAACCCAATTGCCACCCCTACTTCTAATATTGAAGACCATATTTATTAACTAAGTTTTAAGTTATATAATTATATTTAGTTCAAATAGTATTCAATACATAGTTAAGTTTATTTATTTTTTAATTTTAAAATATTGCTAAAATAAAATATAATGTGTTTTTAATAGTTTAATTTATCATTATTTAAAAATTTGTGATGTGTTGTGCATTTTTTTATAAGAGAGAAGTATTATTTTGTTATTTAAAATATTAAAAGAGTGAAAAGATATAAAAAATAATTAATAAATTCTTTGGCCCGACGGGCTAGCACGAAAACCGATGGGTTAGGGTTAGGGTCAAGATTTCTTAGCCCGAAAAAATTCCAGCCCGATTCATCCCGGACCGATTAACCCGCAAGGGCTGGCCCGAAACACGACGGGTTAGCCCGATTGACATCCCTATACACGACTATGGTTATTAAAAAAAAAAATCAAAATGCAAATAAATTCTTTTATCCTATATCGAATTCTTAATTTTATCAAATGCAAATTTTCAAATTAATAATTTCGTGTCATAATAATTTTTAATATTAATTTTGTATATCTTTTTATCTGTAATAATATAAAAAAAGAGAGATTATTATATTTCTGGTTAAATACTTAAATCTTCTTGTTCAGTAGGCTCGGGTAGGCCCGTGAGCCCAACCGCCCGGTAAGATAAGCTGGGCTGGGTCATTTCATAAAGTGGGTTGGGTTGGGCCTGAGTTGGTCCGAGATGATTTTAAGTGAATTTAGATTTTTTTAAAAAATATTTTTTTCAAAAGTGTTTCGAGTTTTTATTAAATAAAGGTAATCTAATTAAGTAAGATTTAATTATGAACGTTTAAAAATATTTATTTAGTAATTAGTTTAATTAAAAAGATAAATAATTAATAAAAATCTAAAAATTTAGGAATGTAACTGAACTGAGTCGAGCGAGTAGTGTCGTGCTCAACTTTGACTCTTTGATATTGAATCGAGCTTCGAATTTTTTTATCGAACACTTTAAAATTTGCGAACTTTATCGTGTCTTAATCGAGTCTAAACGAATTATTCTAAGTACGATTTAAGAAGGCAAAATCTCATAAATCATCTTGTTATTTGTTATGAAGTATTCCTACCTATTTGTACTTTTGATGTGTCAAAAGGATATATAGAAACCATCAATTTAGAGTGTCTCTAGATTAGCTTAGTCCGTACAAACTTGTAATATCCTGTTTGGATGTCTATCTAGTTGTAATGAAGCTGATCAAGACGAACTAGATTGGAATCTAAACGACCAGTTTGGATCGTGTGAAGGATAATAAGAAGGAATTAGCTCTTAGCTTGAAACTGATAAATCAAAGAAACTGATCGAAGACACAGCTTGACTCTTCTCCAGTTTACAAGACCAATTTTCTACTCACACTTAGAGACAAAGAGAATGAGTCAAAAGGATCTTTAAAAATGGAGATTCCTTAAAGACTGAAGTTATGCAAACCAGTTCAGATTCCTAAGACTGGCAAAGTCATTCTAACACAAAAGTAGCAAGTCGACATCCTGTGTCAGAAAAGGACGAAGCAGGTGCAGAACATCAGGAAAAACACCCTGCCCCCTTAAGAAAAAGAGATGCCTCAGATTGGACAATGTTCAATCTATCTCTAAACGACTATAATTGTGAAACGCTCCTACCTCATCTATAAATAGACGAAGTGCTCAAAGTGACAAAAATGTAGATACCTCAAGAAAGCAACGATACTCTGCGCATGTGAAAACTCAAGTGTTTCTATCCTCAAGGCTAAAACTGAGTCAACCATGTGTCATCCTTTGAACACGAGACTCACAGCTTTTAAGCTTGAGTTATTTATTGGCATTATTTCTTTCCAAGAAAGAACACAATAGTTACAACTATCTCCAAACTACAACAATCACAGGGATCAAGCCACAAGTTCGAGAGTACGGGAATAACTATAAAGCTCCCTAGTTCCAGACAGGAGGCTGCGTGGTGTGCCCACAATCCTTTTTTTGAGAAGTCGGAGGAACCAGAGACCTGGACGAGTGAGCTAGTGAACTGGTAGACATTGACATCTGCCAGTTAGCGATAAATCACGAGACCAACCTGTAACTGAAGCTTAGTGAATTTTCAGAACTTAGTCTGAAGAGAGGACGTGAGATTTTTTGTCCGAACCTCTATAAATCCTTTTCTCTTTATTGCCATTTACATCACAAGAATTTTGAAGCTCAACACATTCTAGTGTTGCATTATACTCGAACTGAACTTAAAAACTAAACTCGATAACCAACGGTTTTATAAAAACACAAACTGACCAAGAACCACCAATTTTTGAATGCAAATTGTTCTTAAAATTTTCGTTGTGCATCACACTTACTCTTATATTGGGACCAACAAGTGTATTCAGAGCGGGGCGGTCTTCACTGACTGAACTGCTTCGAGTCGCTAAGGATCGGATGATGAGTTTTGTATACTGAAAGCATTTATTATAATGAGTATACAACGGTTTATTTCTCCTATCTGTCAAACAAACTTACATGTATGTAACAATGGTATCCTCTTGTCTCACCGATAGGGACGACCATACAGCGTGTAGTAGATCGCTGAAGACAGTATGATCACTTGACCTAGTGAGACATAAACCTGATCACAGCCGAGACAGCGTATGAGGATACATCTATCTGGATGGCTGCGGCATTGTCGGAATGAGTAGTCTGTCTTGGTTACTTGACATGCTGGTACGCAAGGTGGCGTATTGATGGACCGTAGTGAGATGTATTCGACTGTCTGACATCAACGAATACAAGATCTCGTTCTTGATTGAGTCCAAACCCTAACGAAGGTTCAGGGGTTTGCACAGATTGACTGTTGCTTTGACTTGCCATGGTGGAGAGCCTAAGTAACGTGCTCGTATATCCGCATCTTGGGTAACAACAGTTCATGTAGTACTGCCTGAGACTGGGTTTAGGTAACCATATCCGAGTAATAGGATGAGGATATTCCTTGAGAAGCTCAATGACATTCATCGTGCCAAGTCCTGCAGGCTGATTAAGTTCAAGCACGAGTGATAAGGATTGAGTGGTACTACTCAGGAATAATAAGATATTAATTAATTGTAGATAGAGCTTGTCAGAAGCTCCGATTAATTAATGAATGTCCGGTAACCTTAAATATGGGGATTCTCAATAAATGCAGCCCGTTCTCATAACGTGGTAATAAAGGGGTAGATCAATATTAATTCTATGGTGAAAAAGAATTAATATTAATTAATTAATTGTGTCCTGGGTTGTGGACATGAGAATTTATTAATTTATAGGTCCACTTTATTATTTGCATTAGGTCCCAGGTCTGGCCTAAATAATATATGATGAATGGAGCCCAGTAGCCCATTAGGGATAAAACCTTAGGTATATAAATAGACCATTCTCTCTCTAAAACTCTAGCCACCTTGATCATAATTCAAATCAGTCAAAACCCTAGGGAGAGAGAGAGATGGCCGGCGCACACTGTAGAGGGAGGAGAAGGAATTTCGACTCTGGCCTACAACTACAAATTTGTGGAATCCTCACCAGTAGCAGATCTGAACAGCATTGGGATACATCCCTGAAGATCTAATCTGGAGAACAATGATTCTTTCTTTTGTTTTTCTTTATTTCAATTAAATCTACAAATTAGATTTCTAATTTCTGTTTCCGCAGATTTAATTGAATCGCGTGATTGAATTGATTGTTGGATATTCAAACGTAAAAGATCGGATCAGACTCTACGGAATAACGGTAATCCCTTTATCCACGCATTAAATTCATAGGAGCATGCTAGGTTTTTGTGAATTGTTATTGTAAGAAATAACCATAAATCGATCCGGCTTATTTGGATTTTGTGATTCGGTTCACCGACAAATCCCTACACCGGATCATTTTCCTTGCACTCTTTCACTTGTCTAGCGAGCAGGTAATATATTCATGACGAATATTGCAAAGCTTCAACCATACTCGGCGGAGAAGTTCGCCATTTGGAAGAAGAGGTCCACCATCAAACTCAAAAGTATACATCCAGAGATGGTTGATGTCATCTTGCATGGACATATAAAGATCTTGAAGGCCAACATCCAGATTGAAGGTGAAAATGGACAAGAGATGATCGAGAAGCCACATGGAGAATGGACATAAGACGACAAATGACGTGCCCAACTAGACTCTATTGCCCATAAGTTGATCCTATCAGCTCTACCCGAGGCTCTTGTTGATGAAGTTATGTAATTCGACAACGCCAAAGAAGTTTGGGATTATCTTGGAGGTTTGTGCCAAGAATCTGAACAAATAAAGAGGAACAAGCTCCAAGTTTGCGTCGATAAAATATGAATCATTCCAAATGAATCCTGGAGAAAGAATCAAGTCGATGGAAGCTCGGTTCAATACTATCGCGAGCGAGCTTAAAGCCTTGGATAGAGCTTACTCAACAACTGACCTAAATGCAAAGGTTTTGTCCAAATATGCCTAAAGAAGACTGGTTTGTCAAAACTACTAGTTTAAAGGAGAAACATATTCAAAGATCTCTACAAAGGAGTTGTTTGCTCATTTCCAAGCCCACGAACGGGATATACATATGGTGAATAAAAATGAAGCCGTTCGTGTTACCAGTTCACCAAACAAGCATTTTGAGGATGCAACATACTTTGTCAAGAAGGACACAAAGTGGATGCCGAAGAAACCATTCCAAACTGTCAGACCTGTAGGTCAGTCAAACTTGACAAATGAGGTACCTTCTACCTCAACCTCATACCAAAAGGAAGGAGAGAGCTCTGTGGAAGAGCTAGAAGAATAAAAGAAGAAGCTGACCAAGCTCTTGGAGAAAACAACTATTACGTGCGTGGATAAGTTCATATTTGTACTCACTTATCCATGTTTTTCTTCATTGTTTTAGTTTAATTAGTCTAGGTTTTTAGTTCTTTCTATGCATGAGTCTATTTTAGAGGATGATATGCTCTTGATGGAGAGATTTGCAGGTATTTGAGGCTAAAAAGAGGTCAAAAGGTGAAAAGAACCATGAAGAACAGAGTTGCTGCTTCGATTGACACACGAAAGTCGACCAAGTTGGAAGACGTGCCAAAAACCCGAAGCATTATCTCTGTGTCGATCGACGTAGTGTGTGTCGATCGACGTAGTGGTCGGATGTCGATCGAGAAAGGCATTAGGAAGAGCTCGACATGCTTATGTGCATGTCGATCGACACGAAGGAAAAGGGAGTGAATCGACATGAAGACATTTGCCCGAATTTTGACTTGCATGTGTGTCGATCAACGTGGTGCATGTCGATCGACATAGAAGCCCGAGAAGGAAAATTGACCTGTTTTGGTTACTTTTTTATTTTAGCTCAATACCTAGTTTAGATGTTTTGGCTCCTCTATAAATACTTTACTCATTAGGGCATGAATTTTTAATCACTTTGAGTCTTTAATTTCATTTAGAATATTGTAACATTGGAGTTTTTCGAAGACATTGAAGGTTCCTCTTCATTTGTTGATGTATTTTCTATGTGTTTAATAATATGTTTACTTTAATTCAAGTCATGTTTAGTGGCTAGAAACCCTAGCAGATTCTGGGGCTTGTGATAATATTTTCTGATGCATGTCTAAGTAAATCAACTCAATAGCATAGTTTAATTCCTTGAGCTTAATTAATCGAATCTAGATTTAAAGAAGGATTGAGAGATGAATTTGAATCTAGGTTTGTAGTTATCAATTGAAAGACCGAGAGGTGAAAATTGGTAATAGGAAAAATGAATTAAATACAATTATTTTATGTCTAAAAAAGAAGAATTAATTTGTAGGATTTAATTAGATAATTATTGAGAGTGACTAATTTGTGTTCTTGAGACCGAGAGGAGATAATCACAATTTAGTAATCTAGGGTTTAATTGTCTGACCAAGGAATTTAATCCATCAAAATCTAATTCACCCCACTATTGCGTTGATGAATTTGCATGCTGAAGTTTAGATTATCTGCCCTAGGATCTGTATCTTTAGTTATTGTTTTCAATAAATTTTTGCATTGTTATCTTTCAATTCTAAAACCAAATTCCAGTTTTAAATTTCCTCAAACTTTTATGTTCTAAAAACTATAGCTAGTACTCAAGATATTTTGTTGCACAGTCCCTGTGGGATCGACCACCTTCGGGTGTAAAATTTATTAGCTCGCTGTTTTCCGCAGTTCTCAAATTGATGATGTTGCCAGGGATTGCCAGATTTGTCTAGATATTAGTTTGTTTTTAGATCTGATGGGTTGAGACTGTATTTTATTTGAGTTTTTGTTTTATTTTCGTGCTTATTTTGGTTTTTGTGGTTTTATTTTCTTGTTTTAGTGTGCGCGTGTTTTTCATGGTTTTTGCGTCTGTTTCAATAGACACAGCTGCAAACGTCCTGTGTGTCAATCGACAGAGCCCCTGTCGATCGACACAGAGGCTGATTTTCTGTAGTTCTTTTCCCAGGTTGTATGAACACGAGGGCTCGAGGCAAAGCACATAAAGCTTTTGATCCAAAGATCGAGGCTAAAGGTGCCGAACACCCTCCACCAGACTTCAATGTGCAGAATGGAGAAATTGTGGAGAAGAAGAAGGAGATCCTCAACGAGGTGTTGCAGAAGTTCATCAAAGCTTCCGACTACCGTGTTGGCAAGATTGAGCAGGAGGTGGCAGGGGTCAACACCAAGGTGGACAGACTTGGCAAGCATGTGCAAATTATCGAGACGCAGGTCAGATTGCCACCTCACTTGGTGCTCAACATCAACAAGGAAAGCTGTCGAGCACCACCGTAATCAACCCCAAGAACCAAAAGGACTGCAAGGCCATAAAACTCAGATTCAGAACCAGCTACATAGGTCCGAGCATGCCCCAAAACAAGTTTGGGGGAGAAGAGGATGAGCAGCCCACAGGATTGCCCTCAATTTCGATCCACACCCCCGGTGTCGATCGACACAGAAGTCAGGAAGATGCAGAGATGTTGAGCGATGAAGAAGAACCGATCACAGGAACTCAGTGGGTGTGTCGATCGACACACCCCCTATCGATCGACATGGAGGACAGGTCGACGAGCCTGCTGCCCAGTCGACACAGAAGCTTTCCCAGCACCAGACATCAAGTTCCAAAGCTGTTAGACCACCTCCGATGCCCTTCCCTCAATATTTTTCCAAGAAGTTGGAAGATTCAAAGTTTTCGAGATTTGTTGAGAATTTGAAAAAGGTAAGTATTAACTTACCACTAATCGAAGCTTTGAGTGAAATTCTAGGTTACATGAAGTATCTCCGCAAGCTGATGAGCGAGAAAAAGCATTTTGTGGAGAACTGAACAGTTAGACTTCATGAGCTGTGCAGTTAAGCGAAGTGATCCAGGATGCTTCTCCATTCCAGTTGAGATCGGGGGGATCGCATTTCCAAAGGTGCTGTGTGACACAGGAGCCAACATCAATCTGATGCCCTTTTCCATCTTCCAGTTCCTCAAGATTGGAGAGTTGAGACCGACCACCATCACACTGCAGATGGTAGACCACTTTGTGTCTCGCTCGAAAGGTATACTTGAAGATGTACTCATTCGTGTGGGTCATCTTATTTTTCCTGCAGATTTCGTGATTCTGGACATGAAGGAAGATGGCAGCACACCGCTCATATTGGGAAGAGAGTTTCTGGATATGAGTGCTGCTCTGATTGATTGTCACAGTGGGGAGATCACTCTTCGAGCCAATGAGGAGAAGATTACTATCAAGCTTGACAAAAGCCGACATCAGTCTAAATGTAACCGGATCACCTCCTATGAAGAATCTGAGGAGGAAGCTGAAGAAAATGAGGATGAAAGAGAGGACCAAGCCGATCGAGAATGGGAGCAAAGGAATGAGATGACAAAATTGTCAATTACACCATCTCATCCCGAGTTCACTGTTGTTGTTCAAGATCGCTTGGTTTACATGGTGGATGCCCATGGAAGGCGAGTATGTTCTAGCCCGCCTTGGTTCTGAGAAAAGAGGTATCGTCGAGCTACGGCGTTAACTAAACACTTGTTGGGAGGTAACCCAACCTTTATCTAATTTTATTCCTTTTTATTTTATTTCGATTTTTTCGTTCTATTTTTACTTTCAATTTTATGTTTCTTTGTTCTTTTCGAGAAAAAAAGTGGAGGAATTACCTCTGTTTCGATCGACATGCAAGATGTCGATCGACACAGAGGTACGCACGGAGTTACACTTCAACCTGATGCATGAGTCGACAGGAAGGCTCTATGTCGATCAACAGGCTCCCTGTCGATCAACATAGAGTGCCAACTACCCCAATTCTTCGTTGCAATGAGTTGATTCCCCTGGTGGATAAAAACATTGATGTCTGAGATCAACAGTCAGGTACAAGTTCTTTTTCTTGTCTGATTTTCAAACTTTTTCTTACTCTCCGAGTTCAAAATAAATTTGGGGGATGTGGACAAGAACTCGAACTTATCTATCCTTTTGTTTGCTTTATTTGCTTTGTTTTCTTGTTTTTTTAAATGTATGCCTAGAAAGAAAATATGGATATAGTGATGAGGAAAATTGTTGAATAATTAAACCCATTTGAGCTGATTGCGAGTTGAGATCGATTAGGGATGAGTTTGATTTGATTTCAGTTGTGATTGATTGCCTATGAATGTAGAAAACTGTATGATAGGATTGAGTTGAAACTTATATTTGCATGATGTTTGAGTGGATTGAAATTGACTAAGGAAGAAATTGTTGAACCCAAGTGAGAATTTGAGACTTTTTCATTCGATGTGAGATTCGCATGTATGTTTTCGTTTCTCTAGAACTTGCTTCTATTCTGTTTTGAGACTGCATAGTGTGCACAAGGATAGAAAATGGTTTTAGGCAATCTTTGTTAGCCCAATTCCTAAACACTGTCCCTTCATATATTGAAACTATCCCTAGTAAGCCCCATTGTGCCTAACTTCATTTTTCTTGTCTTGTCTATGAAATTTTCATGGAGTTATAATGGTTTTTGTCTTGTCCATAAGATTTAAGGAAGAAAAGGATGGTTATATGTGTGATGTGGATAAGAAAATTGTAGTATAGTGGTGAATAAAAGATGGAAGGTTGCATAGCTCAAAAGAAAAGAATTAGAAGTCTCATAAGCCCTTAGACGAAAAAATGTGTCTGTGATTGCAAAGATTTTGGAAGGGTATAAGAGAAAATAGTTTAATTGTAATATTTGAGGAGAAGGGTAGATGTTCATAGATGGTGGTTTAGATTGATTGAGGGTGTACAACTTGATTGACCATATTTCCCTACATTTCACAAAAGCCTACATTACAACCAAAATCAAAGTCCTTTCTGATTCTTGAATTGTGTGCACGAATAAGCAGTGGAGATTCTAGAAATTTTGCAAGCCTACAATAGAAATTTCTTCATACATGTTGTGAGTGCTTTCATTGAAAACCAAACACTTGAGTGAATGAGCGAAACACTTCCTTGTGAGTCTTCTGAAGTTGATGGATTTCTTATCTCATTCAAAGTGCTTGTGTGATGTGAATTATTTATCCTTGATTGTGATGAATCTTGTGAGGCATTGCACTTTCAACTACATGAGATTTCTTTTCTTTCTTTTCTTTGATTGAGGACAATCAAGTATTCAAGTTTGGGGGGTTTGATAAGTTCATATTTGTACTCACTTATCCATGTTTTTCTCCATTGTTTTAGTTTAATTAGTTTAGTTTTTTAGTTCTTTCTGTGCATGAGTTTATTTTAGAGGATGTTATGCTCTTGATAGAGAGTTTTGCAGGTATTTGAGACTAAAAAGAGGTCAAAAGGTGAAAAGAGCCGTGAAGAACAGAGTTGCTGCTTCGATTAACACACGGGAAGTCAACCAAGTTGGAAGACGTGCAAAAAACCCGAAGCATTACCTCTATGTCGATCGACGTGGTGCATGTCGATTGATATAGAGGTCGGATGTCGATCAAGGAAGGCAACAGGAAGAGCTCGACATACTTACGTGCATGTCGATCGACACGGTGCGTGTCGATCAACACGAAAGAAAAGGGAGTGAATTGACATGAAGACATTCGCCCGGATTTTGACTTGCATGTGTGTCGATCGACGTGGTGCATGCCGATCGAAACAGAAGTCCGAGAAGGAAAATTGGCCAATTTTGGTTACTTTTGTTATTTTAGCTCAATACCTAGTTTAGATGTTTTGGCTCATATATAAATACTTTACTCATTTGGGCATGAATTTTTAATCACTTTGAGTCTTTAATTTCACTTAGATTATTGTAACATTGGAGTTTTTCGAAGATATTAAAGGTTCCTCTTCATTTGTTGAGGTATTTTCTATGTGTTTAATAATATGTTTGCTTTTATTCAAGTCATGTTTAGTGGCTAGAAACCCTAGCAGATTCTAAGGCTTGTGATAATCTTTTCTGATGCATGTCTAATTAAATCAACTCAATAGCATAGTTTAATGCCTTGATCTTAATTAATCGAATCTAGATTTAAAGAAGGATCGAGAGATGAATTTGAATCTAGATTTGTAGTTATCAATTGAAAGACCGAGAGGTGAAAATTGGTAATAGGAAAAATGAATTAAATACAATTATTTTCTGTCTAAAAAATAAGAATTAATTTGTAGGATTTAATTAGATAATTATTGAGATTGACTAATTTGTGTTCTTGAGACCGAGAGGAGATAGTCACAATTTAGTAAACTAAGGTTTAATTGCTTGACCTAGGAATTTAATCCATCAAAATATAATTTTCCCCACTGCTGAGTTGATGAATTTGCATGCTCATGTTTAGATTATATGCCCTAGGATCTGTATCTTTAGTTATTGTATTCAAAACCTTTAAATTCTTGCATTGTTATCTTTCCATTCCAAAACCAAATCCAATTTTAAATTTCCTCAAACTTCTATGTTCTAAAAACTATAGCTAGTACACTAGATATTTCGTTGCACAGTCCCTGTGGGATCGACCACCTTTGGGTGTTAAAATTTATTTGCTCTCTACTCTCCACAGTTATCAACATCAAGCCACAAGTTTGAGAATTCGGGAAGAACTATACTGCTCCTAAGTTCCAGACACGAGGTTGTGTCCCGCACTCCAAATTCTAAGAAGCCGAAGGAACCAGAGGCCTGGACGAGGTAGCTAGTGAACTGGTAGATATTGGCATTTACCAGCTAATGATAAATCGCGAGACCAACCTGTAACTGAGGCTTAGTGAATTTCCAGACCTTGGTGTGAAGAGAAGATGTAGGACTCTTTGTCCGAACCTCTATAAATCCTTTCATCTTTATTGCCTTTTACTTTATTGTAAGAACTTTGAAACTCAACACATTCTAGTGTTGCAGTATACTCGAACTAACGATTTATAGAAACAAAACTGGTCAAGAACCACTAGTTTGTGAGTGCAAGTTGTTCTCAAAATTTCCGTTGTGCATCGAACTTACACTGATCTCGGGACCAACATTATTTTTTGATACAAAATGAAAAGCATTTTATAATATATGTTGTATTTCTAATTTTTTAATTCTTAACACAAAACTTTAAATCAAGGAATCAGAAATAATGTGTTGATGAATATGTAGGAGTGTAATTGAATTGAGTCAAATTGAAAAGTGTACTTGCTCGAGTTCGACTCGTTCATTATTAATTGAACTTCAACATTTTTATCAAATACTTTATCAAAGAACTAGATTAATCAAATATAGTCAAGCCTAAAGAAGCTTTCTAAATCTACATTTATTTCAAATATTCATTATTCTGCGAAGTAATAATATTTATTTTAAAAATAATATCATATTCATATTCAAGTTCAGTTTTTTCAATGTTACATATATATATTATATTTGTTACTCTTAAATTATGAAAATATTATTGTTATAAAGTGAATGATATTATAATTTTATACTAATTTAGCTAACGAGTTTGCTTAAATTATGAAAATATTATTGTTATAAGTTTATAATAATTTTATACTAATTTAGCTAACAAGTTTGCTGATGAGTTTACGAGTTGAATATTATAAAGCTCAAATTAAACTTATTTACTAAACTAACTTCACTAAATAAACTCAAAAGAGTTTTTAATAAATCAAAAAGTTTAAATAATTTATAAATAATTTAATTCATTTGCAGTCCTCTAAATATGATGTTGGCCTATGGAGTATGGACAGTACCCTTGTTAATAATGCGTCAACAACTGAATAGCTTAGATATGAAATAATTTATATTTTTCTTTCTAATCTATGTTTTCTACTGCATAAGAGGAATATTGCAACAATATGAAGAGGATGAAATGGGATTCAATAATAAGAAATGTGCTCCACTAAATAAATAAAGATTAATTTAAGTTTTAATTATTTTGACAATAACAATTTTGGATGCTTTTCAAGTTTTACATCAATTTTTGGGGATTAGGAACACTTTCAACTTCTACTCTCACCTTCTCGATGAATGAAAAGTCTTATAATAGTAATTTTGTGTTGCAAGAGGCGGATTTAGAAATTTAAAATTAGAAGTACAAAATCTAAATAAAATAAATTAGGGGTACATTATATAAAAATATGTATAAATAATACATCAAAATATATCTAAATAATATATATATATATATATATATATATATAATAAATGAAAAAAAACTGGGTGTACAATTGTGCCCCATCTATACTAATAGATCCGCCCCTGCTATGTTGGAGATGTAATATTAAAAGCACCTTACTTATGATCAATAAATTATAAGTTTTTAGAGACAATTGGTATATATATATATTTAAATATATGTATTATTATTATTATCTTTAAAAAAGTCTTCTAGAACGGAAATAAGTGGATAAAAATAATATATAATTGTATGGAGATGTTTTGTTGTTCTTGTCTGATTGAGTAAGATATATGAGCGTTCCAACTTGAATAGATATTAAACATGGATGAAGTTATTTATCATGTAATATCAATTCATTTTGCTAAAGATACAATTAAGGCCAACACTCTACATAGTTTAACAGCCAGTAATACAAATGAGATTTAGGCATTTGAACAAGAGAATCACAAATGCTAGATCATAAAATCAATCCACTTAATTGTAAAAATTTATCAAGAGTGCTTGCTGTTAGGATACCTTTTAACGATTCCTATTATGTTTATACTATCTCGTTTGGATTGAGAACTCTATATTATACGGTTGTACGATTTAACGAACTCTTCTAGCAACTCTGATTAATTCTTTTTTGATAAAACAAGTAAAATACCAAATAGTTGCTAGCAAAGTTCATCTATACTAATATACTAAAACTAAACCGTCAAATACTGTACAAAGTCCCGCCCAAATAGCAAAAATCCCGCCCAAAGAAAAAAACCATGCACATGTAGCAGCTTAGAAATATGGGGTAACAAGCAAGCCACGTTTCCTCAACCATTTTGAAATTTGAAATTTCAAAATTTGTACTGCTTTTGAGTTGATGGGCATCATTATGGTAGATGAAAGAAAGCTACACGCTTTTCCATAATTCAAATTTTATACTCATTAAATATGAAATTGTGTGAAACATATCAAAAACAAAATCAATCAAAGACTGAGGATTTTCGTAAGATTAGTTTGTAAATCAGAGATGGCAGCCGAAGTTCGTTCCTCCTTGGCCACAATTTCAAGTTCTTCAGCCCTTCTACATATTCTCAATTGCCATGTTAGAAACGCTCAACGGCAGCTGTTGGGATGATCTATGTTGAAGGTCATCGGGAGGCGCCCCGATTGTTCTGCAATGAAGGACTAAACAGAGAGTCAAGCGCTCAGCATATGCAGCCACTGAACGGAGGAGAACGGCGGAAGGTGATTTGGAGCTCGGCTCAGGGATCTTAAAATTAAACATCTTCACAATCGACCCGCCAAGCTCGACCAAAAGGATGGCCGCTCGGCAGTCACGGCGTTGAGAGGCTCCATTTTTCCCTCCCCCGTACTGCATCTCTCTCTCTCTCTCTCTCTCTCTCTCTCTCTCTCTCTCTCATAGTGTTTCAAGTTTGCAGCTCAGTTGAGTGAAGGAGAAGCTAGGGTTTCCAATTAGGTAAGATTTGGGCCCTTATCTAAATTGGAGAGTAGTGTGTATGAACCAGAGCCACAAGATACGCGATTTGGGCGCAGAGCAGCAGACCCTTATTCTTGACGGGGAAAGAGTATAAAATGTTGCTCCTCTAAAATTCTCCTGGTAATCTCTTATTATTATCCTCCTCCTAAAATGAATATGAACTTCTTTGCATAAATCTAACACCATGTAAATAGATGTTCCACAAATCTGAAATTATATATTTCGCTGCTGAATCAGTATTTGACAAGGAATAATTCCAAAGTTTCATTCGTTTGAAACTGTGAAAATGTAGCAACATATTTCTTTTTTGGAAATTTAACTAGCTAGGCTTCATTGAGATTCTCGAGTACTCAACAGTTGTGCACTAAATATTTGATGAAATGCGTTTGAATGTATCCTATGAATTACAGTTATCTTTGAGATTTTGGAATTTTAGGATGTTGGATTATTCATTATTAATATTTGAGGATAATAAGCAACAAAAGTATTTGATTTTGACACGAAGATTTCTGCAAATGATGAAATCAATAAAACGATATCCTGATTTATTTTGATAATATTTTTTTAAGGGAAAAAAATAATGAAAGGGAAATAAAAGGCAAAGCGTTGCATAGTTTTTGTCACATGTGACCACAACAAGGAACAAGGAACCCGTCTTCGCAAGTTCAAGGCTATGTTTATCAGCAACCGGTCCGATCACCCAATCACCCAACTTTTATTATATTTTATTAGTTTCTCTCTCTTCCACATCATTCCAACTCAACCACAATATTTTGTCAAGTTTATCCATGACCACTCAACCACAATATATTTTGAAATTTATTTAACTTTTTTAATGAAAATAAAAATAATTAATTTAAAACATATATAACTTATGAAAAAGATTATTAAAATCAAATTGATATAAATTACATAAAAAAAATAACTACTAGGAAATAAAATTACATTGCATATATATTTTAAAGAATAGTATATATAATACTCTTTAAATTTTGGTAGAGAATAATATATATATATATATATATATATATATATATATATATCTTAATTTAAAATAAAAAATATATATATCAATATTAGACTCTATTTGTAGAGAATAAAAAATTATGAATTTTGGTATAATTTTTATTTATGTTTATATAATTATATAAAAGATATAATCATTTTATTGTTATATTTATATAAAATTAATAAATTTATATGAGGATTACAAATGTTATTATGTTATTGGTTAACAAATAAAGAATAAAGAAATAAATATAGTTGGGGCCCACAGACCTTTTGTGGTTGCTTTAGTTGCTGGTCTATCTTAGGAGAGAGAAACAAAGACAATATTTTACTTTTTTATTAGGGTAATTATGTTTAATTATCCTACACTTTTATAATTTATGAAATTCTATTCCATTCTTTCAATTTTATGGAATTATATCCTACATTATGTTCTATTATGTAATTCTATCCCAAATTGCCACATCATACATTAGTTGCCATATCATTCTTCCACGTAAGCTATTAGGGTTGACATGGACCGATGATGTGGCATTAAATTTTTTTTTTTGTAAATTATACTTTTAATAAAAAACTAAATTTATTTTTGTAAGTTAGTTTTTTAATTTAAATTAATTTTTTGCTTTAATTTTTTTAATGTATAAAATCGAAAAATTGATGTAACCCAATTCATTTTAAACTTAAATACAATATTATTAAATATGTTATATAACAGTTATTATTAAAATCATTACGTAAAGATTTATCATTTAATTGTAATTATTATAAAATATTTTCAAATAAAATTTTTATTCCAACGCCTTTAGATTTAATATTAGAAATTATTATAAAAATCTCTTTTTAAATTAAATTGATTATTTAGAAAATATTTTATAATAATTACAATTAAATGATAAATCAAAAGATGAGAGGATGTAATGATTTTAATAATAATTGTTATATAATAGTCATTATTTTAATTATAATTAATATTAATATTTTAAATTTATTTTATTATTTATATATAAGATTTATGTTATTGTAATTCAATTTGCTAAATATTGATTAAAAATTAATCTTATATGAATAATTAATAACAACAAATTTAATAATATTTATTTGAGTGTAAAATGAATTGGGTTACATCAATTTTTTGATTTTAAACATTTAAAAAATTAAAGTAAAAAATAATTTAAATTAAAAAACTAACTTACAAAAATAAATTTAGTTTTTTTTAATTAAAAGTATAAATTACAAAAAAAATTTAAAATTTAATGCCACATCATTGGTCCATGTCAGCCCTAATAGCTTATGTGGAAGAATGATATGACAACTAATGTATGATGTGACAATTTGGGATAGAATTACATAATAAAACATAATGTAGGATAGAATTTTATAAAATTGAAAGAATAAGATAGAATTCCATAAATTATAAAAGTGTAGGATAGATTAACATAATTACCCTTTTTATTAATTAAAATGATGATGTGGCATGCGACCACAAGCATTGTGGTCGCTGATAATAGCTGCTTGTGGTCGCTGATAATAGCAGTCTAAGTAAAATAAATTGGTTAAACATATTATTTTATCTTGATGTTTTTTAGTGACTGACTGTAGCTGAATAATTTATTTTCCTTATTTTAGTTTAGTTTTTTCTTTGGTTTGTACTCCAATAAAGTATATTTCCACTTAAAGAAATATGGCTTGATTTTATTCCATTTCAAACACTCATATAAGTAATTAATATTTTACAACAATAATCTATATTGTAATAGTATTGTTAATACACTCATGAAAAATGTAATCTTGATTTTAAAATGTTACTTATAATTCTTAAATTAAGGCATTAGAATGTGAATAAGTGACGCACATATATTTATTTTTATCATACTCTAATACAAAGTTTTATTTTATATATTAGATTGATACTATAATTTTAATCTTGAGAAAACTATGAACAATACCATAAAGTATTGTTCAACTATGAAAAATACCCTAATATGTCTCAATCACTGAATTATACCTTAATGTTTTATTTTTGTCAATTAAAAATACTCTGCACAATGAAAAGTACCCCAATGTTTCTTTCATCATTGAATTATATCCTAATATTTGATTTTATAAATTAAAAATATCCACAATCGTTACTGGTGTTAAAATATTGATGAATCATACATTAAATAATGCGTGATATTTTTTTTTTTATATATATGTGGCATGTATTGTATTAAAATTAACATACGATTCATCAGAATTTCAACACCACTAGCAATATAGGGTATTTTAAATTGACGGAATCAAATATTAAGGTATAATTTAGTGATATGAGTAATTTTATAATATTTTTCATAGTTAAGGGCATTTTAATTGACAGAATGAAGCATTATAATTCAAGAAAATAAAAACTAAGGTATTTTTCATAGTTAAACAATACTTTATGGTATTTTTTTATAGTTTTTATTTTTAATTAAATATAAATTATAATATAGTTATTTTAATTTTAGTCTATTTTAAATATTAAAATAAAATAATATATTCGTTCGCGCAACGCGCGGATGTAAATTTAGTAACCACAATAAATTGAACACCCGCGTTTATTTGACACACCTATTTGGAAATATAATATTAGAGATCACGTATGAACATTTTCATGAACTTTTCTTTTCACTCTTTTTTATTTATGTAAAGGGATAAAACTTATATTCTTATGTTTATTGTAATTAATATAGATTCTATTAAATTATTTAAGCATCTTCTATCATATTATAGTTATAAGTGAGTTTCTGGAATCATGGATTATATATTCGTAATACTCCCTCCGTCCCACTTGAATTGTCACACTTACCAAATATGGCGTCCCAACCAAATTGTCACATTTCCAAAAATGGCAACTTTTTCATACTCAACAATAAAATATTAACCCCACTAACTCATTCTACACTCACAACTCTTAATTTCCGTGCCGAAAAGAAATGCGACAATTGTAATGGGACGGAGGGAGTATATTTTAGCATGATTCTGATCTTGAAAATAGAACTATACTAATTAAATAGAGTCCTTAATGTGACTCATGATATTGAGATGTGATACATATTATCACACTATAATATATATCTATATTATTGAGATATATATAACATAGTAACATTATTAGATTGCATATACATCACACTGAGTATAATGGGTAATAATTATAATCACTCTTGATGTTTAATATTAATAAAGCTCAATCATTAGATCTTATCAATTCAAAGACTCAAGTTCATTTTGAAATTATCCATTTTAATGTAACATATGATCTAATTTATTGACATGAATACCTACACCCACCTTAGTTTTGCCACCTTTAATAATTACACTAAAAAAAAAACGGGAATAGTATTAAGTGATAATATTAAATAAATATTCATACATTTACATCAAAATCATTCAAAAAAATTGAACTTCGAAAGAAAAAAAAAAACCCATTATCATAGTGCAGTCCATTTTTAGAAAAAAAAATATTTTATTTTAATAAAAATAAAACATATAATAAACTTTTTTCATAAGATTTTAAACATGCACAATAATAAAATTATTTCAAAAAATTTTAAACTTTTATTTTTAAAAAGCGAAAACCTTCATATCTTCGTATAAATAAATAAATAAATATATTTACTTTTTTCATATAAATACATTTATTTTTGTTACAATATTTAATATAATAATTCCTTGCAACGCACGGGTGAAATTCTAGTTATATTATTATAAGACTTACATTTCATGAGTCCAAATCGTTATAATTAATGTTGATAAAAGGAATCAATACAACTCCGTGAATCCAAAATGTGTACACTTAAATTGAAAAGAAATTCAAAAATTGAAAAGAAATTCAATTTCAAATTGATTCATAGAACTGAGTCACAATTGTTTAATCTCAAACTTAACAGGTTAACAATACAAATATGTAATTTATGTATACGCAAATGCGAACATAAATGAGGAATATATTAGAGACTTAAACCTAATACTCCGTTCCAAAATTTTATTGATCGATTGGAGAACTTCGCTACAATTTTCAAATAAAATTTGTTGGATATCTATGTTACAAAAGTTTTTCGTCGATTATGAGATTGAGCAACCCACTATCCCGACAAATGTTTGGCATTGGTTGAATGAGATGTGGATAAGGAAAACACAATAGGTCAAAGATGTAACCATTAAAACTAGTTTGTTTAGTGGGGAATTTCTTAACAAAGTGAATCGAAATCAAGACATGTAAAAGTCTTGAATCCAAATTTTAGTTGCCAAGTGTAAGTTTTAATGAATTTGGTAGTAGAGCCCGATTGATTGATGATTGTGTTTAACTAATTTCCTCTCGGTCTTCTTAAAAGCAAGTCTATTGGGTTGAATAAACTAACCTCAAATCCAGGAATAAATGCCCAACTATTGACAAACTTAGTCCAATTATACACTTTATTCAAATTTCTCCACCTAAAAACTAAATTGAACCTCCAAATTAACCCACGTGTACCCATATTTAGGAATACTGTCTTGTTTGACTTAGAATAGTTTTATCATTGCAATAATCACAAATGATGGTTTCCTATGTGAAAATAACTACTCTTTGCTGATCATTGGTCCAAAATATCTAGACTTTGTTTGTTCAACCACCTCCAAACATTGCCGTGTTTGATTAATTATGGATTGGATGCCATATCTAATCGATAACATATAAAATTATAATCATGGGATATGTTGCATATTTAAATATCTTTTAATGAGAAATATCGAGATTGATTATATTCCTTTTTAATTTGAAAGAGATATTATGATAGTATAGCTGAACTGTTTTTTATACGTAGCCACAACCATAGTCAATTTCATATATAGTAGTAAATTTGATGTTAGACCTCATTTAATATTAAGTAGAGACAAGTCCACTCCCTTTTATCTTTGTTCAGTTAATAATTTAGATTAAAACTTATTTAAAATTTTATGGTTTTGTCAATATATATTATGTTTGAAGTATTATATCATTCTTATTTAGTGTAGATTTTATTATTAGGCAAATATTTGAGTACTATGAACCCTTAAACATTATAAAAGTAATTTTTAGGGTAAATGAACTCCAACGCATTTAATTGAGACAAGACAGAAAAAATAAACAACCCCATCCCCAACTAATTTTCTCTGTTTCTTTG
Organism: Plectranthus barbatus; assembly: GCA_026898455.1. NCBI lineage: Eukaryota > Viridiplantae > Streptophyta > Magnoliopsida > Lamiales > Lamiaceae > Plectranthus > Plectranthus barbatus. Next base: position 165,296 of record JAPKLW010000449.1, read on the forward strand.
GCATGAATTTGTTTCTCATTTAATGAAGTGAATCGATAAAATAAGTTATCTACTCGGATGTAATGATAAAAATATTTTATATGTGATACGGGAATTATGAGTTTAAATTTTTCTGAAAACTTAAGTAGGTGAGTTTAAATTAATTTATTATTTTTAAAAATTTATAAAATAAATTAGTTCTTATAAAATATAATTCAAGGGTGGAAGGATCTTAAATATTGTATTGTAAATTTATTTATGTGTATAAATATTGTTGGTTCCGAAATCAGAGTACTATTATATGCAGCGGAAGTTTTAAACGGATCTTGCAATGACTTTCAGACTCAGATTTTAGTTTCTGTAAAACTCAGTTTTAGCTCAAAGTAAGTTTAAGTTTCAGGTTTTAAGTATACTCTTCAATACTTAGAAGATATTAAAGGTTTCATATAAGTAAGCAAACTTAAAATGCAGAAACTTAAGAAAGCAGTAAATAACATTAGATACTTTATAGTGGTTCGGAATCAAAGTCCTACGTCTACTCTTCAGAAATCAATCCAAAAACTTACTAGGGATCAGTTTACAAGCATTCTCACGATCTATAGCTAGCCAGTCGAAGTCCTTTGTCCTTCGGTCTGCTAGCGCACTCACCTAGAAACTCCTTGTGCTTGTTTCCTTCTTCAGCTCGAAATCAGTATTCCAGAGTAGAATACTGACTGTTGTGGTTATTACTTGAAAAGTAATAAGCACCAAGTGTGTAGCTTAAGCTTAAAAGCCTGAGCCTCGTGTTCTTAGACAAATACACAGAATGAGTAGCTTGAGCAAGGATGCTAAGCCTCGTGTTCAGACATGGAGTTACGGAGAACTTTTGAGTTTTGAGTTTTGAGTTTGGGTTTTGAGAACTTTTGACTTTTGAGTTTGGCAGAGTTTTGGCTAAGCTTTTTGCGTGATTCAGGTATATTCTTCTGAAGTGGTTGTCTCCTATTTATAGGCAGTTGGTCGACAATTTGAATTTTTGTCCGTTAGAGACAGAAATTCATCAGTTAGAGAAAAAAATTAGCTTGTCCAATCATGGCCATTCTTCTGTCAGGTTTGCTCTGCTCTGAGATCTCCTTTTCACTTTTGTCAGTGTACTTTTCACCTGCCCTTGTCAGACTCAGTTTTAGTCCGAGGAACTTAGATTTAAGTTTCCTCGTACTTATCATTGCTCGACACTTTAGGCATCTTCGATATGAGTTTGGTCTATGCTCGAATTCCTTTTAACTTCGTATTTTTTATGAGCTCTCTTTAGCTGTGAAACTCAAAATTGAAATTCCCAAATTTCAAGTTTTAAGTTTCTGGCCTTGTTTCGTGAATACTCAGCTTCCAGAAACTGAGTTTATGAACATTTCAAGTTTCAAGCTCCGAAACTTGACTTCTGGTACTTCAAGTTTCTTGCCATCTTCACTTTAAGTTCTGAAACTTGATTCTCGATCTTCAGCTTCAGTTTCTAGTTTCTATTACAACTCGAAAAATCATATACAAGGATTACATTTAGAAACACTCTAGAAATTTATAGCTAAAGTCAGCTTTGACACACCAAAATATCAAAACAAAGGGTTAACTGAAACTTATTTTCTAACAATTTCCCATTTTTTGGTGTTGTTAAAACCACTTATGTAAAGTCAGGAAAAAGGACAAATGATGTACTGAGTTTACAAAGACACTACTTAGAACACCAATCCCTTAACCGACCTACTCTATTTGATCTTCCCCCTGAATTGGAGAGATATTACTCAATTAATCAAAATAGAATAAAAAATAAGTTGTTGATCACACTGGAAAGTTCATTTACATTTAGTCAAGAAATGATTAAACTCATGAACTTTGAAATATCCAATAAAAATAACTAATGTTTGACTCAATAACAATTGAGTAAAATTTAAACAAGATATTTGAAAGAAATAATCTTTTTGTAAACATCAAAGTTATCTTTATTATGTGAAGAACGATGTTTTTACATAGAGAACTTTACAAGCTATTTATACAAAATAAAATAAAATGCACAATTACAAGGAAAATACTACAAAAACAATATTTACCAAAATACTAATTGTAACACCTCCCCTCGGGTCCTGAAACACCTTGCGTGCCAGTGACTTCCCTCAGGGCAGTGTCAGGTCTGCAGCCCAATACACTCCAACCCATCTCCAGTTCACCAGAGGTCCTTCCTGGCAGGTTGTTGTTGAGAGGGATCGAACTCCCCACCTCAACCTTTAACACCAAGCTT
>JAPKLW010000449.1:167940-182258 GCA_026898455.1 Plectranthus barbatus
CAACAACAACCTGCCAGGAAGGACCTCTGGTGAACTGGAGATGGGTTGGAGTGTATTGGGCTGCAGACCTGACACAGCCCTGAGGGGAGTCACTGGCACGCAAGGTGTTTCAGGACCCGAGGGGAGGTGTTACAAAAAAAGTGCAGCTCAACTGGTTACACCAAAGCATTAAAGCTTGGTGTAAAGGTTGAGTTGGGGAGTTCGATCTCTCTCAACAACAACTTGCCAGGAAGGACCTCTGGTGAACTGGAGATGGGTTGGAGTGTATTGGGCTGCAGACCTGACACAGCCCTGAGGGGAGTCACTGGCACGCAAGGTGTTTCAGGACCCGAGGGGAGGTGTTACACTAATAAACCCACGTGGTCTAATACCCCCAAGTGGAGCACGCGAAGGGAGTTTTACTAGCAAAATAAATTGCATAATCTGATTATCAAGACCGATTATTGGATATCTAAAAAATAATTGCTATGTCTAGGATCAACCTAGCATGCTCCTATTGGATGCAAAAAGAAGTTTGCGGAATACCTGTATGAATTTAATCTCTGAACTATTGTGCAAGGAGTTGATCTTTAATCCTTTCTTGCGCAATAATATTCAATCCTAAAAAGATCAGAATTAAATCTTTGATTTTATTCTCAATAAAATCAAAAATAAGAGGAAGAGAGAGAAAGAAGATCCTCCAGATATGATCTTTTGATCCGTATCCCTTGCTCTGATCTGGATATCTGGTAAAGATTTCATCCAGATCTCGTGCCTAACGAGAACTATAATTTCCTTTCATTTTCTCAGATCTTAGTCGACAATCACAACTCCTAAATTTCTGGTTTGCTGCTTATCAAGTTATGATCTTGTGGTGCATTGAGATCTGAGAACTAGGAGGGTATTTATAGAAAATTATGATCCCTAATGGGCTTGAGCTTTACATGGCCCAGACCAGAAGCCAGTATGCAAATAGCAAAGAAGGCCTATCAATTATTTAATTATCATATTGGTTCTTACATGTTATCCATGAAATACATTACTAAGTCCATATGTGCTGCTATGGCAAGAAGTATCCGAATGGACTTGAGCATGGCTACCGGTGAGAATGTTTTGTCATAATCTATGCCCTCTTTCTAACTTAACCCTTCCCCACCAACCTGGCTTTATAAATAGTAATTTCTCCACTCACTCCTTTTTTCTCTTGTATACCCACTTGCAACCTACGGCTCGAAAGTCATCTGGTAGCTAAGTTTTTTGGTAGACATCCATAGCTGTTATGGATTCTATTTTAGAATTCATGGCGACACGCAATTTGTCGGCATCTTTATCAGATACCACCTCATCGTACGTCTATGGGTCGGTATCGTCCAGTCCGTTTTCTGGGATTAAGTTAGAAGACTCTCCCACGAGCATGTACTTTTCTGGTTGTCGAACAACCCTCCCACTGCAACAAGACATCTGAACTACATCAGTAGTTGGCACAGTACTCTGTGGTTCCATGTCTTGCATTGTCATCGTGTTGGCAGTCCCTCACAAGTACTTTGTGAATCTACCACAACACGGGGCTTTCTTGATGGAATCGCTCCATCATTCTCAGGCTCATGGAGAATGATTTCACTCTTGGACTTGTGGTTTCTTACATATTCGTCCTCCAAGAATCTCATGTTGGTACTGACAATGACTTTATGATCCTCAGGACAATGGAAGTAACCACCATTTGATTGCCTGGGATAACCTACAAACAACATCATCTTACACCTACTTTCTAACCCTCATTCCTGTTAACCTGGACTTTCGCCCATATCAGAGTTCTAGAGGCGTTTTAGGAGTTGATTTAGAAGGTACCAGGTTAAGCAAATAGGTCGTTGTTTCAAAGGCATATCCCTAAAACGGAATTGACAAGCTTGCATAACTCATCATTGACCTAACCATTTCCAAAAGAGTTTTATTTCTTCTTTCAGCTACACCATTTTGTTGAGGGGTTCCTGGTGCAATCCACTGGGATGTAATCTCATTATCTGACAAGTATTGCAAGAACTCGTTACTGAGGTATTCTCTACCATGATCTGATTGTAGTGTCTTGATAGTCTTACCTAGCTTCTTCTCTACTTCCATCTTGAATTTTTTTAAAGCTTTCAGACTTGTAGCGAAGCAAATAGACATATCCAAATCTTGAGTAATCATCAATAAAAGTGATGAAGTACACATAAACTCCACAAGCTTTCATGGACATTAGTCCACATAAGTCAGAGTGGATCAATACCAACACATCCTCTGCTCGAGACTCACTTGCCTTAAAAGGTCTGGTAATCATCTTATCTTCTATACAGGATTCACAGACTTGATGAGGTACCAATTGGAAAGAATCCAAGACACCATCATCTACTAGTCTTTTAATCCTCTTTAGACTGATTTGACCGAATCTCAAGTACCAGAGATATGTTTGATCCTCGTCAAAAGAAGAAAACTTTCTCTTTAAATGATTATTATTATTGGATGAGTTAGATGCAACATCCACAAAAGATTTATGCAAACAATTTATGATATAGAGAGAGTCAATCAGATTTCACAACAGATAATATTGTTATTGCCAATGATAGAAACACCACTATAAAAAATAACTGAATATCAATCGATAAATAACTTGGAAAATGAAATTGAGTTCCGCCAGAAAACGAAAGGCTCGAGCAATATTCAAAATATGTCTATGTTTGCACGCCACACTATCATTCTGTTGAGGAGTGTCAACACATGGTGTTTGATGTATAATCACTTGCTCAACAAAATACTCATTTAGACAAAGGAATTATGCTTCATTGTAAGATCGGACTGTTTTGATAGTGGTAGAAAATTGGCGGCGTATCAAAGCTAAAAGCATTTTCAATAAAGAACTCACCTCATGTTTAGTTGTTAACAGAAAAATCAAATGCAACGAGAACAATCATTAACCACAATCAAGAATTAAGAGGCACCACAAGTTGACCCCACAAGTCACAAAGTAATAAATCAAAGTTACTAGTAGTTTTATTCAAACTATTGGAAAGACATTCTTTATTTATTTTTCTTGCATGCAAGCATTTCATATTTTATTTGAAAAACTAGAATCATTTCTACTATAAAAAAAAAGCACCTATTACTTTATAAGAAGGGTGCGGCAAACATTTTTATCACAATTCAAAGAATTATACTCCTTAGCTAAACAAGCAATTTATTTTATTTGGAACCTCCAACCCGCTACAAACCATCATTCATGTCACCTAAAGGTCCAATCTCCATCATTGTTGGGGTCCTGTAGTTGGCACATCGTCTTAGTAAATAATACATCATATATCAGTTTTATCAACCAACTGAGACACAGATAAAAAACTACAACCAAATGCGGAACATATAACACATTATCAAATGCCAAATTCTTCCCAAATTCAGTCTCTCCTTCATGACTCACATTAGTCATGTTACCATCCGGTAAAGCCACAAACTATTTTATAATGCATTTAAAATTTCAACACAATACAAGATTCCAGTATTATAACATGAAACACTAGAATCAATCATCCAAGAAATAATATTATTACAAGTCAATCATTCATAAGACAATCTTTAATCGCTGAAAAAAGTAGTGAGGGCCTGTGTTAGGAATAATTGTTAGTAATTTCTTCCTTATTATGATGTTTTGATGTGTCAAACATGCCACCGATTAGTGTGTCTCTAGGTAGGATTAGTTCAAACTTATAATGTCCTATGTTAGGAATCATCTAGTTGTAAAGAGCTGGTCGCGAGCGTGTTTGGAGGTTGGTGGCTGAAATGCCTTCATCAGCAAGGGGCTTTACATTTGGAGGTAGCTGGCTGACACATCATCACCAACTGGTGTCCACAAGCTATGAGCTTGCTAGCAAAGTGTCCACCAGCAAGGGCGATACCCAAACCAGCTAGTAGAGACAAGGGAGCCAAGGCAAGCATACAATATCCAAACCCAGAATTCAAGAAAGGAGTTCTTAAAATATGTGTCCCTTAAAGCTTGTTCATCAAATGAATTTACCAGTTAATATCCTCGGACTGAATTGGAGCCGTTCTTACTAAAGCTGCAAAGTCCACCTGCTGTGACAGCAATGACGCTCCATTTTGAGAAAAATAAGACTTCCGATTGGACGAGTTCTTTTGTCTCACAATAGCTCCAAGTGCAAACATCTCCATATTCATTAATAAATATATGATTCATTCCAGTGGAGAAGGCTATGGATACGAACCTGAGTTAACAAATCATCAAAGCTACTGAAACTCTGTACTTGAGCATTCTAAGCTTTTAGGCTATCTATTAGCTTATCATTATGTTCCTTCTTAGACACAAAACACTTAGCAATCATTGCTAAGTTTTATTTTTGGTATTCTTACTGCCTAAGTAAAAACTATCTTAGAGTTGCCACTTCTCTGGTGATAACTATTACGGGTGTCTACCGTAAGCTGGCATTTTCAGGAAGAACTCAAAGTATAACGACCAATTAGAGGTTGAGTGGTACACGCACACTTTAGATCTGAAGAAGTGAAGGAGAGCGAAGAACTTGGCGAGTGCGCTAGTAGACTGGCAAACACGGGCATCTACCAGCTAGCTATAGATCGTGCGACATCTTTGTTATCTTAAGCTTTTTGCATTAGATTTAAATCCCAACACCTGAATTGTTAAAGTATACTCAAATACTGAGTAAGTAAAGGAGCTCGTTATTCAACTAATTTTTTGATAACCCAAGCACGTGCTAGAACAACCAGCTTGGAGAGTGCAAGCTAGTAAGACTTCCGTTGTATATATAAGTACTCTGATTTGGGACCAACAGCCTGCCACAAATCTAGATTGGTTGATGAAGGACCCCATGATCATCATTGACACCTCAGTGATTGAAGAGCCGGTCCCAATAGTTAACGATAATCCAAGAGTCGCCGCTAATGCAATCGCATGTGCAGCATGATTGTTGTCTCGTCCCTGACCTCCAACTGCTACACCTCGTGTGCAGGACAACCCCCCCCATATCTGCCACTATGACCACCACTTCCCTTCGAAACATCTCCCCATTACTTCGGATACCTGTTTATCTTGAAACATGTATCCCAATCACGACCACTCCATTTACAGAACGAACAATAAACTTCATCTTTCTCTGTTGTTAGCCCTCTTTGTCGTCCTGCAGGTCCAACCTGAACCGTAAAACCAACAGCTTATTCATTTGTTTTTATTTCATAATTCAGCTTCTCTTTTGACATATTTGAGAATAAGCTCATCTCACATTGGGAAAAGGTTTGCACGCCAAGATACTCAACCCGATCATTTGATAATCTTCGTCAAGTTCTATTCAAAAATGGTGCACCTTCTCATCCTCATGTTTCTTATCGTATTGTGCACTCAAATTGCAAGTGCAAACATTACAGGAACGCACCTGATTTTGATCATAATCCACCTGATCATCCCATAGTTGTTTCATTCATGCAAAATATGAAACGATCGACATATCACATTGCTTCAATACTGCAAGTTCAATCTTGGTTCGTTGAATCCATGGTCCATTTGTTTGTGCAAATCTTGCCTTCATATCATCCCACAAGTTCTTTTGAATTCTGTTACAAGAGATAGTTGAACGAATTAGGTTCCAAAATATTAACGATCCAAGCAGCAATCATCACATTCACTTGGAACCAATCGTTTTATACTTGGCAATTTGTCTTCTTCTCTGGGTTGCTTCAGAGTTCTATCAATGAAGCCTAGTTTGTTCTTTGCGCGAAGCGCATTCTTCACAGCTTGCACCTATTCGTCAAAATTAGAGGCAGATCTACTAAGAGGCTGGAGCCCCTCCTAGCCAGAAATTTTTTTCATTTAATAGTATCGTAATCCGGAATTTTCTGGACTAGCCCCCCTCGTAAAGAAGAAAAATGAATGAAAAAAAAATATATGATACGAAGGGGTTGAAGTCTAGTGGAGGCCAAAAAAACATTCTGCCCCTCACCAAAATTTTCTGGATCCTCTCATAGTCAAAATTATTATCTTTTAATTGAACAAACGTGATAATATATTCGGGTTCATCATTGCTAGTAAGGATGTATGTCAGAATTTTGGTTTTTTATTCTTTGCAATGGCTCTAATTTCATGAAAGAAATAATATTTTTGTGAGCATGAAAATTATCTTTTCTCCATTAAGGATAAGATTTACATAAAGAACCTTACAAGCTAATTTGCAGAAAAGAAAATCGAATACCTAATTATAAGATAAATACTACCAAAATAGTATTTACCAAAATACTAATAAATCCACGTGGTCTAATAATATTACTCATCTCAATTTAATTCAATTATATCTCTAATTACAATTAATAAGCTTCTACGGCGCCAAAATCCACCTCAATCCGTGAATTAACTGATGAAAGAGATAATCTCACAAATGATTCAAAGTTAGAAGAGTTTTGATAGAGAAATATATCTAAGTATGCTATTTATTGGTTAGCTGTGAGTGGTGATCGTGATGAATAATATAATATTAAATAATTGGATTGCTTGAAGCAATAGGAGAGTGAAGAAAAGGATTCCATCTGGGCTGCCCCACAAAAGAGATACCAATCTTGCCAACTTGTGTCTTAGTGGCTCTAGATACCCCAACAAATCCAAATACTAATTAATTTTTCCAAGATTCCAATTAAAAAATGATAAAGATTCCAATCACTTCCCACCACTAAAATAAATTTTCCATTTCTATTTATTATATTCATAACTCAAAACATAGATTCAATTCTATAAATAAACTCGGTGTTAAATAAAATAAATATAAGTTTTTATATTGAGTGGATAAAAGACATTTTTTACTACTATAATATTTGAATTTAGAAAATACAATATTTTTAGTATAATATATACAATAAAGAAATTATAATATGATATTTCCTACATTTGATCAATCCTAACATGATAACAACTAGGTACCCTATGATATTTTCTTCACTTTATATCCATTTCGTTTTCTTTTAAATATATTAGGTGTACAAACTTTATTCGAAGAAATAGACAACTTATAATATAACATTCCGATTTCTTTACTTTATATAATTTTCACAAGACTTTTGAACCGGTGCAAAGTACGCTATAATATTAACTTCTTTGTATTTTTATTCTCCTAAATTTTTGAATCAATTTTTTTTTGAAAATAAACCTTTATGTATACAATTGTGAATAAAGTGATTGAGAACATAAATAACAAACAAAAAATAAAGGGGTTTTTTTTATGTCCACTCTTCAAAATTATCGGTGATATATCTTAATATGGTGGAGAACAGATATTTACGAGTATTTCTAGAAATATATTTCTAAATATGGTAGAAAATCAATTATGATATGGTAATGATGTCTCGGTCCTAATTATATCTAATACTATATATTAAACATAAGATTTAATCTGACCAATATAGCTATCTGATACACACAATATCTTCTGCGCATAAGATAATTCTCCCAGATTAGCTACAACAGTTAAACGACTACAACCTTCGAATACATCACCCCGCCCTTCGTGGTCTTTAGTCTTCAACCGGTTTTCTCGGGCAAGTTCATCAAACAATTATTAAGATTATACTTCAATGGATACAATATAAATAATTGGAATTTTCTATAAAAAGATAACGATTAAATTATAGTTGCTTGATTGAATTCAATTGCAGAAAAGTTGGAAAAAAAAGATGGTTGATGATGAAGTGTAGGGTTGTGGAACTAATCACGCCACTTTCTTCACTATGCTTTTCATTTTCTTGATGTTCATTTTCTCTCTACATCATTATGCTTGCAAATATTTATCATATATACGTTAATGTCATCGCATTTGTTTAAGAATAATAACTATACTCTAATATTATTTATTAATATAATTAATTGGCCCTGGTTTTTCTTGTAATGCTAATAATTTCAGGTAGCATGTCAACTAATTGGGTCCCATTATTATAGCGTGATTTATTTATGTGGTCGTAATATATATCACAGTTTGGAAGAAAAAAGGGCGAAAACTTGGCAAACCTGGACTAATTTGTTTTTCAACAAATAATGTTGGTTTAGGTGGGAACACTGATTCATTAATTAACCTCCATATATTACCAAAATCCATAGGCATAATGGTGTAAGTGACAAAAAAATCTTGAATTAGGAATTTCTCTCAGAAATATATATCACCCCAAATGGTGAAATTATTCTACTTTTTGAGATTTTATTTGTCCCGAAATTAAAGTAAGTATGATACATATTAGAAATTTTAAGAGCAAATTTGCACTCATAAATTGGTAGTTCTTGACCAATTTATATTCTTGAAAAGTAGTTTATTAGCGAGTTGGACTTTTAGGTTCAGTTCGAGTATACTTCAACATTAGAATGTGTTGAGTTTCAAAATTTATGAAAAAAGTAAAAAGCAGTAAAGAGCAAAGGATTTATAGAGGTTCCTACGTCCTCTCTTCAAACTATGCTTTGGAAATTCACTTAGCCTTAGTTACATGATGGTCTCGCGATCTATCGCTAGCTGTAGATGTCAATGTCTACCAATCCACTAACTCACTCGTCCATGCCTATGGTTCCTTCGGCTTTGCAGACTTGGAGTGTGGCACACCACGCAACATCCTCCTCTAGATGTTGAGAGCTTTATAGTTCCTCCTGAAGACGCCCGTGATAATCAATGCTAGACTGATGTGTTCTTTCTTGGGAAAAACAGAACACCAAGAATATAACACGAGCTTGGAAGCTACGAGTCTCGTGTTCAAAAGATGACACACGGTAGGCTGAGATATAGCCTTGATGATAAAAACGCTCGAGTTTTTACTTGCGCAGAGTTTCATTATTTTTTCAATTTTCTATATGTTATATCACTCTGAACACTTCGTCTATTTATAGACGAAGTAGGAACATTTCAAAATTGTAGCCGTTTAGAGATATTTGAGCAGCACCCAATCTGATGCGTCACTTTTCTGACAGGAGCAGGGTGCTTTTCTTGAAGTTTTGCATCTGTTTCGTCATTCTCTAACACAGGATGTCGACATTTTGATTTTGTGTTAGAAGGTCTTTGCCAGTCCGAGGAATCTAAGCTGGTTTATACAATTTCAGTCTTTAAGGAATCTTCATTCTTAAAGACTGATCTTTAATGATTCCTGAATGGAAACTGAACTGGTAAACTGGAGAAGATCCAGGCCGGTGTCTTCGACCTGTTTCTCTGAATTATCAGCTTCAAACTGGAAGTCAGTTTCTTATTACTCTTCACACGATCTAAACTGGGATTTTGGATCTCCACCAAGTTTGTCTTGATCAACTTTATCAGTTCCATTACAACTCGATACACATCTTAATAGGATGTTACAAATTTGTACAAACTAAGCTAATCTAGAGACACTTCTAACTTGATGATTTCTATACATTCTTTTAATACATCAAAACAACAAATAAGTAGGAATACTTTCAAACAACCATGAAAATATTTAGTATTTACTATGGGGAAGGTCTTGGGTTAGGCAGGCCTAAACGATTTAGGCGGGTTTTATCCATTAACCCAAGCCCAAACTCATATAATATACTCTAATTGGGGTTAATAAACCCTATTTGGGATGAGTCAACCCATTTGAGTAGGATAAAACCCGCCTAAATCGTTTAGGTCTGCCTAACGCAAGTTTTTGCCTTTACTATGACATATAGTCAGAATTTTTGTTTCAGAAATAAGGTCTACTAGATAATGTTTCATAAATCTTATTTTATAAGATAAATTCTAATAGTGAATTACACTATTTAAATTGAGTAAATAATCATTTGATTAAGTAAATTTATAATTTAAATTGATTAATTATACCATTATATTTGAATAAATAATTACTAATATTGAATATATTATTAAATACATTATTTATGAACTATTTCGCAAAATAAGAATCGTGTGACGACTAATAAGAGTTTTTACTTATTTCAAAATACAATAAACACATTCAAATAATAGAATTATCTTTAAATAAAATTCAAATTCGTCACCACCAACCTTCACCAATGACTTGAAAAAAGAAGTTAGAACTGAAACAGAATCTTGGAGCAAAGATTTTAACATTTTTTTTAGATTAATCTCTTGTTATAAAAATTGATCTGGACAATCTCTTATCAAATAGAAAACTATTTAATCTCTGAGGAACTGCTGAATAATCGCTACATAGGCTGGCTAATCAATGTAGGCAGCCAATTATGCCAATTATTTGCTTGTTGTCTCTTTGCTCAGGGTGTACTAATTAAAGAACTTTACTTGCGGCTGAGAGCTCACATGTTCGAATTTTTCTAGAGACATTTGAGGTTGAGAGATCACAGGTTCTAACTTCCGTAGAGACATCTGGGTGTGTGAGTAGATGTGTGTTTAAGATTAATGTAAACTTATTAAAATAAAAAAAATAAAAAATAATGCGCTTGTTTTTTTTTTAAATAATTTTTTTAAAAATAATAAAAAAGTATAATTTTATTTTTATTTACTAATATTTATATATTTAAAATATTAAAAATAAAAATTAGTTTATTAGTTTATTACAACTTAAAAATCGCCCTTCCTAAGTATTAGACTCTACCTAAACTCTCAACTAGTACCTATCAAATTTATAATCATGACTTATTTATATGTTTGCTAATTATGAACCAATAAAAGACCTGAAAAGAAAAATACATAGGTGAGTATACTTTTTTCATAAAGAAAAATTATAAATTATATATATATATATATATATAGAGAGGAGGGATCATGTAAAAAAAAAATCCTCCTGTGAGAAAAAAGAATGAATCATGTCCATCAGATTTAAAAAAATCAATGATTGATATTGAATCAAGCAACAACTAAAATGCAATCAAGCTACAAAATAATCAAGCAACAATTAAAGCACAATCAAACAACATTGTAATCAAGCAACTACGTGAATACGATCAAGCAATGTCGTGAATGCAATCAATCATCTTTCTCACTTTCTCACGTTAAGATCTTTCTCACCGGATCCACTCCCTATATATATATATATATATATATATATATATAAATTATAAACACCATTTGATGCGAATAATACCCTAATATTTATTTGTCATTGAATTATACCAGAATGTTTGATTTTGTTAATTAAAAATACTACCTTGTCGTTGGTGTTAAAATTCTATTGAGTTATATGTTAGATCGACTCTTACTGACATGTATGTGACATAACTAAACACTAAATGGATAACTCTTCAAAATTTTAATATCATTAGCGACGAAGATTATTTTTAATTACTGAAAGCAAATATTATGATATAATTTAATGAGGGAAAAATATTGATGACTTTTTAATAACGAATGATATTTTTAATTGGTAAAATCAAATAATAAAATACAACTCAGTAACCAAGAAATATTAAGTTATTTTGTGTATAACTTATAGTGAATGAAATTAGAAGCTATTTATTCTTTTCTTGATAGAAAATAGTTAGGAAGAAGAAAAACAAAAGTCATTCTTTGCTTAGAAGGACCAAAAAACAAAAATTCTATTCGTTTCCAAGAGTTGAATTAAGGGGAAAGCTTTAGACCCAAATCTCTCATAATTACAATAAATAACCCCCCAAGTGGTGCAGTACAAGCAAACAGATCAACTAAATCTCTCTCTCTCTCTTCTTCCTCTCTCTCTCTCACATACAGCTCCAAAAACTTAACCGCCAATGGCGTAAACAACCTTGCGTCCCAGAAACCTTCGCATCCAACCTCACAGTTCCACACACTTCACTCCAAAATAAGACTACAAATACAAGCTATATATATGTAGTCAGTCTTGTGGAAGGAAAACAGAGAGAGAGAGAGCGAGCTGTTGATTATAGGATAATATATGAAGAAGAGAGAGAGACGGCAATCTGGGAAAGCACGGAGATCAGTTTCTGGACGGGATATTCGATTGTATCCATGAGATCACGGCGGCACTTGCTTTCTCTAGGATGAGTGACTCTGCTTACAGGGTTGAGACCACCTCGCGCCTCGCTCAATGGCGGATCGAAAACTTGGCTTCCTGCACTTACAGAAAATCCGATCCCTTCAAGATCGGCAAATGGAATTGGTAACCCCTCTCCTCTCCTCTCCTCTCCTCTCTCTCTCATATAAACACCAGCTCAGTGTTACAGTTTTATTTTTAATCACTGTTTTCTTGGTGGTGAATTATGAATACTTTGTTTTGATCATTATCAATACGATTTTCTAATGGATTAACTAGAAGAAACCCCATGATTCAGGTGTTTTAGTTTCAGTTTTTTTGTTAATTTTGGAAGATGGCAGAAAATAACAAGCCTTGATGAAATTGAGAAACACCGATATTTTATTAATTATGTACACACATACAGTGAATTCAGATAGTAACATGAGTTGTGTGCCTTGGCTCTAACTTTATACAAAATCTTCTTCTTCATCATGCATTTCAATAGCTGACAGTTATCCTATTATTAATTGTTTCTGTTAACTGGGCTGTGAAGGCATTTGTCTGTGGAGAAGAGCCGGTGCTTGTTCATTAAGTTGTTCCCGGAGATATCGAATCAAACCAGAGACAATCCTCCAATTGCATCATTTGTAATCAGAGTGGTTTCCTCTGTTGGGGATCGCAAGTCTTGGGTTCATCCAGGTAACACATCTCAATCCATGTCCAAGTAAAAGTGTGAAACCTGCATTTCGATTTCTCTGATGGGTTGGTTTCTTGCAGAAGTTACTGATAAGCAGCTCAAGAGTAACGAGGACTTCGTTTGGGCAGTTGAGGTGCCATTGACTGGAAAATTCATCATAGACGTTGAGTTTCTTGATCTCAAGGCTGCATCTCCCAACGTAAGATACTATCATAATCATCTTTACAGCCATTCTCTGTTCTCAACTCTGTTTCCTGGGCTCCGTAGGGCACAGAAGCTTGCTCGATTTGGCGTGAAGGGTTCCCACAAAGACTGTCGCATGAAACAGCTCTTTCATCCCTTGGCCGGATGTTGTCTGAAAGTATCCACACCGACATTGTGATCAATGCCTCGGATGGGAGCATCAAAGCACACCGTGCAGTTCTTGCTTCAAGATCACCTGTGTTCCGCAGCATGTTCTCACATGATCTCAGGGAGAAAGAAATGTCGGCCATAAACATATCAGACATGTCCATCGAAGCCTGCAGGGCTTTCCTCAACTACATGTATGGCAGCATAAGGAATGAAGAGTTCCTGACCCACAGGTTGGCCCTTCTCCGAGCAGCTGACAAGTACGACGTATCAGACTTGAAAGAAGCATGCCACGAGAGTCTACTGGAGGATATCGACACGAGGAATGTGCTGGAGAGGCTGCAGAACGCTTCTCTTTATCAGCTTCCGCAGCTGAAGAGCAGCTGCATGGGATATCTGGTGAAGTTTGGGAAGATATTCGAAATCAGAGATGACTTCAATGTGTTCCTGCAATGTGGAGATAGAGAGTTGATTGCTGAAATATTGAACGAAATCCTTGGAGCTTGGAAGGGCTTCTGAAATCATGTCAAAGTGAAAGAGATGAGATCTCAAGAGGAGCAACTCAGACAGACAGTAGGTCATTGTTGAAAGATAGTCAGATAAATTCTTTTGTGAAACATATGATGCCCATTGTTTGTAAACCTGCACAGGTATTTGCTTTCATCATGTGATCTGGTGTGTGTATAGTTTGATGAATCACACAAATTAAAACCACGGTGTATATTGTGAAATCAAAAAATAGATATGCTTTTCTTTGTGAAATTGTCTGACTCTCATAGTCTTCAGAGATGTTTGTATATCATGATATCATCCTTGTTGATGATATTTCACCTTTAAGATATTTGCCGTTTACTTGTATTCATGTTTCAAATCAAGCGAACATATCTCCTACAAGATATGTTTTGCAAGTTAAATATGTTAGTTGTTTGCATTGGAAGCACAAAATTAAAATGTTTTAATGGCAATTATAATATTAAGATTTTGGCATAAATATATTCAAATGTCATGATCTTGTTATTTTTTAATGTTTTCATTTGTTGAACTTAATGAAGATAGGACATAGGAGAGAAGATTTTGAAAGGGAAGGTGCAGAGAATAGTGGGAAGAGCGCAATGAGAGAGAAAGAGCCGTAGAAAAACAGAATTTTTGAAATATTTTCCAGCTTGCTTTTTATTTTACATAGTACGTATATATAGAGTTGGACAAAAATGGTTTCCTTAAGAGCATCTACATTGGGGTAAGATAATAGAGGTATATAATGATGTGGATGACAAAAATGGTTTCCTTAAGAGCATCTACATTGGGGTAAGATAATAGAGGTATATAATGATGTGGATGA
>JAPKLW010000449.1:182268-221180 GCA_026898455.1 Plectranthus barbatus
CATCTACATTGGGGTAAGATAATAGAGGTATATAATGATGTGGATGAGAGAGAGTAGTGAGGTGGAGGAGAGAGAGGAAAGAGAGAGAAGAGATGGGTAGCTATTTATCTACCTGGGAAGATAATTTTTTGTGGGCCCCACTATATTTTAATTGTTAATGCTTAAGACTTTTTTGGTGGGCCCCATCATATAATAAAATAAATGCTGATGTGGTGGACAAGTGGAGGAAGATAAAAATTTTAAGAAACTCACCATTGTGGATGCTCTAACAAATTTGTAATGGGATCTTAGCTGTAAACAAAACAAGATAATTAGTACCTACTCGATACACGAGTGAAAGCACATTTCCCAAAATAAAAGTAAGAATTCAAGCTTCCTGTAAATATTGGGTATATGATATGAGTTTAAATAGATATATTTCTATTAAAAAGTTAATAAAATTAGCTGAAATGTTGTTTCCGGTTATAAACTCGCGCTATTGAAAATGCGACTAGTCCTCACTCGGGGATTCGGCTGCTTCTTTAGCCATAAGATTTTTCTTAAGGTAATTCTATACATAATCCCATTTTTCTATTCATAGCTATCATTTATTAATTTTAAATTAAATATTTAAAAAGATTCAAATTTACCCTCGTCATTTCCTTCAAAGCCCAACTTCTTATCTTCACAGCCCTACTTTTTATCTCCATCGCCCCCAACAGCTTTGGTTTTGCAAAGTTTCGTCATAATTTGATAAATAAAAAATGCATTCTCGGCCATCAACCAACACCACAAAATACTCATTTGCAAGCTGTTGGGGGTTGCAAACCCCTATCCCACATCGGTGATGGAAGGAAAAATTTCCTTTTATAAAATAGAGTCCAATAACTCCATTAGTATGAGGATGGAAGGAAAAATTTCATTCTATAAAATAGAGTCCAATAACTCCATTAGTATGAGGCCTTTTGGGAGATGCCCAAAAACAAATCCGTGCGGGCTTGTGCTCGGCCCAAAGCGGACAATATCATACTAATGTCGGAGTCTCGGTTCCTAACACAAGCCCATTTGTACCCTCGCATCAGGCCCAAAGTTCATCCATGAATCCAATCAATGCATGGATTTTGTGCATCGGATAGAAGCTCTTTTGGCTGCCAACATTTGTCATGAGCATCAAGATTTGGAGGTTTTTTTAGACATGATTTCATTTACTTTTACTTGTACACTTCAGCTTTTTTCTGACGACACTAAGTGGGAGCGTGATGGGTGTACACTTCAGCTTTTTCGAAGATTGGTTTCGCCAGTGTTTGGTGACTCCAGCTCTTGGCATCAAAATGACTGTACGACAGTGCGCAACATGAGGTTTTGCATAATTTGATGAACTAACAGAATATTTTTTATATTGAAAAAAGGTTATCCATCAGTCTTTCTATCTTATATGGATTATGATTTTGATTACTATGGAATATAGTAGAGAATTTTTTTTTTATATTTTAGTTTTAATTTGAAGTTGTGTTAAAAGGTAAAATAGTGTAATTAAAAAAGTAATTTAGTTTATTTATATTTGAGGCTATGATGAGAAAAAAACGGGACTATATTTACAATTACATTTTTCTTAATCTTTGGCATCTTCAATTCGGATTTTTAAATCACTAAAGAATTTACTTGATGTTTATAAAGTGAAAATTGCCTGGCTAGCTATTAGCTAAGCAAATTCATCTGAATAAATCATTTTAATGAAATAAGCTTAACCAATTGGATTAAAAATACCCTCAAAATATAAATCACAAATAACTTGGGTTGATTTGAATCTGAAACTTACCTTCTAGAAGAAAAGCGGTAGCCACCAAATCAATCAAACACTGCTTTGCCGCAAAAAAAAGCTGTCCCCGGTTCGTTTCCTGTCCCTTTGGCTGTGGGGGACCCTTCATCCACCCTGCACCTCACTGCTCCTATAATTAACCCCCACCGCAACTAATCTCTCTTCAATCTGCGAATGAATTCCCTTCTCTTTTCTATATCAGATATTCAATCCAATGTTGTTTGCCCTAAACGTTCCTTCCCGATCCTATTTCACCGCTCCATTATGCCCACGGAGAATGACGACTTGCGCCGCCATGGCGCTGCCCGCTGCTGGCAATAAGAGCCTCTACGAGGTCCTCCGAGTCAACCGCAGCGCGTCGCAGGCAGAGATCAAGACGGCGTACCGCACACTCGCCAAGTTGCATCATCCCGACGCGACTTCGCGATTTATGGAGTCTTCGATTGCTTCGTCTACGGACGGCCGAGATTTCATCGAGATTCGTAACGCCTACTCTACGCTGTCGGATCCCGGCGCCAGAGCGGTGTACGACTTTAATTTGAACAGTGATTCACTTCGTCCGAGCCGGAGGTGGGAGACGGATCAGTGCTGGTGATGCCATTGCCATCTCTGTCTCCTTCGTTCATTATTCATATCCGATTGCAATTTGCAACTGTCGGGAAACGAATATTGATATGAAGTAATCCGTTTTACATTTCCCGTTTTTCTGCGAGGGAGAAATTAGTTTCTAGAACTTTCTTTTATTTATTTATTTTATTTTAATATTTGTACATATGGTTTATTAGCTAATTACTAATATTATTTAAAATTTATTGCAAAAATCATGAAACTCCAGAATTTAAGATGGTTTTCGATGTAAAACTTCAGCTTAAAATTTTAAATTGAGAACTTTTTACGATTTTCCGGTTAAGAATTTTGAAATCTTTGAAGTAGAATTTATATTTCGAAGATAGTTAATTAATTTCGACTATTCTTTATTTTAATATGTTTTTCTTTCAAATATTTAATCCTAAACACCAGATAGCTGATCGTAGAAAGACAACAATTTCGGCTATATTTCGACAAAGTTTAAAGTACGACTAATTAGCAGGGAAAAAGAATGCAGAAAAATGAATCCTCAACCCCTATTTATAGACAGGATAGGAGAGGGGATGCTAGCTAAACCCTAACTGCCGGCGAGCTCGAGTTCGCCGTGAATCTCAGAATGACCCCTGGATTTTCGGGCTTGTTTAGGGTTTGTAACGGTTGTGTGCTGCCAGACTTTCAGAATGGATTTCATCTTCCTCGCTACCGACCTCCCAACGTGGTCGATATTGAGGACTACTTGGTGTCAACGTCGAACTCCTGCCTTAGGCGTTGTTAATGCTCAAATTTTGTAGAGATTTATTTGACAAGAATACTTAATAAAATAAACAAAGGAATGTAAATGGACAAATATAGATGCTTGGTATAAAATGAAACTTGAATATTTTTGCTCTTTATTGTTGTATTAATGCTTGAATTCAATGTGTTTTGTACAATAAATGCAACCCTATTTATAGGGAGTAAATACAAGAAAGCGACTCTAAACGTAAAGTTACAATGCTTCGGTCGAATCAACGTCTCGATCGGTTGCGTCTCTTTGGTCGAGCTGGTTTCAACTTGATACGGTTCGAGTTAGCAATTCAGCTTTTCACATAGTTCGAACTACTTAGTTCGAACAAAATGTAGTTCAGTAACTCTGTAGTTCGGCTAACTATAAATTATACCAAACTATTTGCCTTAGTCCCACTATTTTGTATTTTAGTGCTTCTTTTTTGAGCTTTTTTCTTTGATGGACTCCAAAATGGGCTTGCTCATTTTTGGGTCATAACAATAGCCCCTGGCTCTCGTCCAAACTACTTTGGAGTTCAGCGAAGCTGAAGTAGTTGGTCTCTTGATTTTAGAGCAATAAATTTTCCTGCAAAAAATCAAAGAAAAAGCAAATTTTCCCTACTCCGAACCGTGGTCCGAAGATGTTCAGGAGAAAGATCATTCCCGTATCGTGAGGCACAACTCAACAAGGAATTCTCTTGATTTTGGGAATATCTGTGAAACTGATAGCTTGACTTATGATTATCCCTAAGTTCGTGGCTGGCTTGGCCCGACTTGTCTACAAATTGTACTTTGCAGGATTTAAAATAATGAAATGCAAATTATTTCTACAAATCTGATGGGGAGCGACCCCGGGTCCCTTTGGAATACTATGCCGAAACACCCTGACTGTTTCTTGGGCTATCGTTCCGGTTTGATAGTCTTCGAGGAAACTTGCAGATAGAAGAATCTTTGACTTCAATGTCTTAAGTTCCTCGGATAAAATGGGCTGACCCTAGCCGAGGGCTCACTTTGCCTAGAAAAAGCTTTTGCGTTGAATTCGAACAACTTTCGTGTTCGAACTAATGATAATGGTCGAGCAACTCTTGTGCTAGGTTTCGTCAAATTTTTTTTATTATTATTCGAACAACTTTTGTGTTTGAACTTATTTCTCGAATTGAAATTCGGCTGAAGTCGAATTATAATTAGAAGACGGTTGAACTTCCAAAGGCGGACTTTTTTCAAATTTTCAATTTTTTAAAGTGACACGTGTCCATAACTGATTGGTCGAACTCAACGGTTTTTTGCGATAATCGAGGCCTACTTATCTATAAATACCTACATTTTTTCATTTTTCAATTTTTTATTTTGCACTCTGCTTCGGAGCGTTTCCTCGGACAAAGTCTTCACCGAGCTACTTCGAACTTTTCAGCCAAAGGTTAGTTTTTTACTTTGACTGTACTTCTTTACTTGAAAAAATGAGTAGTTCCTGTAGCAAAAATTTGAGTAATAGGAGTAATAGCTCGAATTCTAGTGATAGCGGTGAGGTTAGCAGTGGTCGGTTGAGCCGGGAAGATCCCCAACCTTCAGGTTCTGCTGAACAGTTTGGCTTTGATGACCAATATAACTTTGTCAAACAACCGAACGACAAAGAGCTAGAAATTATTGGTCGGAATAGAGAGGATAATGCCGCCAAGCAGGCCAGCTCGCCTTTTTCCTTGGAGGTGTCTTCGGGACTAGCCCCCAGCATCTTCCCTCCGCTATATGATCAAATTGTCTAGGGTTCTCTGAAAGAAATCCATTCCGACCTAGACGAACTCAAATTAGATGGGGTGCTTGAGAAATATTGTCTTTCTGTTAGGATAAACCCTGTAGCTCCTGAGGAAGGCCAGCGCACTCATCGTCCGCCCTATGGGTTTATGGCTTTTTCCGCTCGGGTTTTTGAGTTCGGAATCCGTCTTCCCCTACATCCATTCTTCGTAGCCGTCAGAGAGTAGTATAACATCGCTCCTATCCAGCTTTCTCCAATTTCTTGATGTCACATGATTGGCACCTATCTGAATTTCTGTGATGCCGGGCTCGAAGAGCCGACCATCCGAGAATGGAACGCTTTATAAAATTTAGTGAACAAGAGTGGGGAGGATTATTACTATTTTCCAAATGCTCAAAAAATCTGAGCCCCTGGTCCTCGGAACCAAGTCGAACTCCAAGAAATGGATTCAAGAATTCTTTTATGTACAAATTCCAAATAATTTTCCCGATTTAAGTGGGATTATCTGAAATCCCAATAGTACGTCTTATTGCTTTTCTTGTATTCTGTTTATCGTTTTGCAGAACTAATACTTCATTTTTTGCAGAACAAAAAAGGTCGATACTTTCCGATCTAGACGTTAACAGAATCTGGAAAGCTTACAAGTACAAGACAAGGCATTTCGATCAACTTCTCAGATACCGATCTTTGAGTATTCATGGTATCAACGATCCTATGGAGAGGATAACCCCCGAAGATATGCTCAGGTTCGAGCAGGAGCATCAGCAAAAGAAAACGAGGAGGAAGAAGAAAGAGACTGTCCCGAAGGATAAGGGTCCCCACGCTTCCAAGCCTAAAGACAAAAATGTCGATGCCCCAAAGACCAAGGACCGAGCTGCCGATGCCTCGTCTAAGAATTCGACTGCAATTCCAACTTCCCAAAAAATAAGAGAGATCGAGCTCCCGAGCATTCTGAGGAGAAGTCAGAAGATCAAGATCTCGAACACCGAAAGAGACCTTGGGAAACTAATCGGGAAATCCTAGATCTGACAGGATCCGAACTGGCGGGGCAGGAAACCGATCATCGTCTGGGGAAGGAAACCGAGGCAGCCGGTGGAGAGACCGAGGCCAAGCGACAGAAGAGAGTGAAGTCCATCGCGACTTTCCACACTTTTGCTGATATATTGTTTGATGGACCACCTTGGCCGACAAAAACTTCAGCTCGGCGCACCTTTCTCAAGAATGCTCGCAATTCCCTACTGGTAAACCAAACGTCTTAACTTGGCAATTTTTCATTCTCTTATTTTTCTTTTGCTCGAACTTACATGCCTAGTTTTTCAGGGATTCTGCAAAATGGTCGTGGATTATGAGGATGCTTCCGAAGTCTCCAGGATGAACGCAAGGACCTTGCCCAGGCCGAGAAAGAGCGAGATTTAACCCTCAAAGAGCGTGACCAATTGGTATCCGAGCTGTCGGTTGCCACTGCGAACCTAAGAAGCTCGCAGGACCTAGTCGAGCAGTTGACTAGGGACCGACAATCGACAATCGAAAAGCTGGCCCAAGTTAGGGACCGCACCGACAAGCTAAGTGAGGAGTTGACGTATGAGGTCCAGATGCGCATTGAGACCGAGCAGAAGCTGAAAGCCAAGGTCGCAGAAGCGAAGAATGCCCTGGAACTAGCTCGGACGACTGGTGAGGGTCTTAGTCTTGCTAAATTGATGACTACTCCTTCTGGCCCGATTACTTTTAATATGATGGAAGAGATGATCCGAAAAAAAGGTGAGATCAGTCGTGAAGGAAAAGTTCCCGTAGCTCGATCTTGGCTTCGTCTATTCCACTCCAGCTGCTTTCGAAGGGTCCAAGGACGAAGAGGAAGAAAATCTAGATGATGAGACCTTTCAAAGCATTTGGAGGATGATTTGGAACGAGACGAGCAGAACCGGGAGAAACAGGATGACCCGAATCAGTCCAGCAAGGAGCGACCGAACCTCAATACTTAAAGCTTTTTCCTGAAATTTGTACTTGAACAATTTTTCTTTGTTTCTTTTTATTTTGGATATTTGTGTAGCCTCTACTTTGTTTTTGCAATTCGAATGACTTTTCGTCTTATATGCTTTGATTTTGATTGAATTCGAGTCTGATCATACCAGTTGCTCAAATATATGGAAGATCAAATAATTTCGAATAGATTTTTGAGAGAGGGACGAACAACTTGAATTGAACTAAACGCTTGTATAGGGCCCTTGGCCGAACTCATGCTGAGTAAAATAGAATTAAACTTAATAATTCGGATCGACTCAAAATTTATACAGGACTTTTGATCCGAATTATCTTACAACTTTGATTCAAACATTTCCAACCCGAATTTAACAAGTTCGATGGGGGGATACCACATCAACTCCGTATGCAAGAGAAAAAGGGGTTTCTCCCGTGGCTGTTTTGTATGTAGTTCGGTATGCCCACAGTACGACTGGTAGTTCTTCGACCCAAGTCGATTTTTTGGCCGAGAGTTTCCTCTTTAAGATATTAATGATTGTTTTGTTAGATGATTCGGCCAGACCATTTGCTTTGGGATATCTCGGGGTTGAAAACAAAAGATCAGCTCCAATTGTTTCACAATAATCTTTAAATTTTTTGCTTGTGAATTGGCGTCCATTGCCCGTAATAATTTCCCGAGGTAATCCGAACCGGCAGATAATCTTTTCCCACAAGAAGTTGATCATTTCGGTGTCTTGTTCTCGAGAAAGTGGTTTGGCTTCGACCCATTTAGTGAACGAATCAGTGACCACTATCAAATAATCTTTCAAATCCTTAGCCTTAGGTAGCTTTCCCACGATGTCGATTCACCACCGAGAGAATGGCCAAGCAGGTATGTTTGAGTGAAGCAGTTCGGCGCGCAAATGTGTCAGTCATGCAAACCTTTGACAATTGTCGCACTTTCGAACTATTTCTTCGGCATCATTTTTTAAGGTCGGCCAATAAAGCCCAGCCGTGATGGTTTTATGGGCCAAACATCTGGAGCTCGAATGATTCCCACAACTTCCAGAGTGAATTTCTGAGAGGACCGAAGAGCTGTTTTCTTTGGATACGCACTTTAGTAGTGGACCTTCGAAGGACCTTCTGTAAAGTTGTTCGTCCAAGAGGACAAATCGTGCAGCTCTTCGGGTTAACCGGATGGCTTCAGCTTTCTATTGTGGTAGAGCCCTCTCCGATAGGTATTTTATGATTGGAGTCATCCATGATTCTTTGGGGTTGTTCACTGGGCAGATTTCCATTGGTTCAGATTCGCGGTCTCTGGTGGCTGGCCAGAGTGCCACGGTGAGTGGAATAGTTCGGGTTCCACCCGAGCTTACAGCTGCGGCCAAGTTTTCTAGGGCATCTACATGTGAATTTTCTTCTCGAGGTACATGCGACACTTCCACTTCTTCGAACTTTGACTCGAGTTCCTTCGCCGTTCATGATATGCTAGCATGCAAGCATCCCTTGCTTGGAATTCACCCCGAACTTGGTTGAGGATGAGCTGGGAGTCGGACTCGTTTTTTAATCTTCGGACTTTAAGATTCAATGCCAGATTTAGTTCGGTAATTAACGCTTCATATTCTGCAATGTTGTTTGTTGTTCGGAATTCAAAGTGAATTATCCTTTTGATGACCCATCTTTCGGGAGAAATGAGCAGTATGCCCACTCCACTCCCCCTAGAATTACTAGAGCCGTCTATAGAAAGGGTCCAAAATTCTAATTTATAGGAAGTGGGTCCGAGCTTGATCTCGGCCATGATCTGGAGATCGGGTGTATAATCTGCAATAAATTCGGCCAATATTTGAGACTTTATTGTATTTCTAGGTTCGAACAGAAGTCCATAGCCCCCGAGTTCGATTGCCCACTTCATCATTTGACCAGATAAGTATAGTTTAGATAGGACGTGCCGAATCAAAAATGACGAGACCACTTTGATCTGATTTGATTCAAAGTATGGTCTTAGTTTCCTTGAAGCCATGACCAAGGCAAGGACGAGCTTCTCCAAAGCTGGATACCGTGTCTCGGCATCGAGAAGAGTTCGGCTGACATAATAGATAGGATGTTGGTTTCCGTTTACTTCTCGAATGAGTACAACACTTATGGCCTTTTTCTATGAGTGCCATTTATAGTTGTAGCTCGTCACCCAGCTCGGCTTTCACCATGATGGGTGTGTTGGGGTTATATACTGAAAGCATATATGATTAAGTGTTTTGTACACTAGTCTTCATATATGTTGCCACAACAATGCTCGCTGTCTGATGAAACAAACATACAATGAACCATAATATCCTATTATCTCGCCTATAGGGATGATCATATGGTGTGTAGGAGATCACAGAGGATCATATAAATCGTTTGACCTAGCGAGATATAAACAGTATCACGGCTGAGACGGTCCCTGGATAGGCTGTCGGTCTAAGCTGCGGCACATCGGTTCATAAGTGGGCTTATCCTAGCTACTTGATGTGTCGGTACATGGTTATGTATTGATGGGATCAACAGTGGGATGTGCCATTCTCATTGATATATGAATGAGCCAGATCCCTAACATACTTCCTATGATCTTAAACCTAACTGAAGGATAAGGGGCACACACAGATTGACCACACTTTGATTTACCATGGTGGCGAGTCTTACATGTACTCTTATACCCATATTTTGGGTGTTGGCAATTTGTGTGTTGCCTGCTTAGTCTGGACGTTTAGGTAAGCATATCCGTTTCAGGATGGTGACATTCCCTGAGGAGCTCACAAGGTTTATTATGCTAAACCCTGCAGGTTGAATTATTTAATTCAGGCATAAGTGAAAAGGAGTGAGTGGTATTACTCAGGAACTAAGAGATTAATTAATTATGGCTGATTGTCATAAGCCAAATTAATTAATGAATGTCTAAAACCTTAAATATGTGGATCATGTTAGTTTGGTGCAACCCGTTCCTAATAGCGTGGTAATAAAGGGGCGAGTCAGCATTGTTACCGTGGTGAAGGTTAAAACAATGTTTTATTAATTAATTATATTCTGGGTTGATCAAGGAAGGATTAATTAATAAAGAGGGTCCACTTTATTATTTGCATCTG
The DNA here is from genome assembly GCA_026898455.1 of Plectranthus barbatus. NCBI lineage: Eukaryota > Viridiplantae > Streptophyta > Magnoliopsida > Lamiales > Lamiaceae > Plectranthus > Plectranthus barbatus. Next base: position 192,245 of record JAPKLW010000449.1, read on the forward strand.
GTCCCTGGTCTGGCCCATGAACTGCTCACAGCCCATTAGGGTTAGGGTTTCTCAAAACCCTAACACTATATAAAGGCCTTCTCTCTATCAGATCAACTAAGGGGTTTTTCAGTATATTGAAAATAGAGGGAGAGAACGGCGGCGGCTATCTGTGGGAGGAATTGATCGATTCCTCCAGATCTCGGATTCAACTTGGTAGATAATCCTCACCAGATTTCCAAGGAGCAAGGGAACAAATCAGAAGATTAGATCTGTAGGAAAAACTGTTCATCGCCGGCGTTCAGATTCAGATTCAGATCTATTTCATCGTTATTGGCTCCGATCTAGATCTGTAGATCAAACGGTGAAATCAGGTATTCTCTAAATCCATCCTCTGCAATTAATTTTGTAGGAGCATGCATAGGATCACATGGTTTATTTAATTGAAATTTGTTCCTGATATCCTAAGAACGATCCTTGGCAAGAAATTAATTAATGGCAACTCGTGTTGTCCATCGTAGACTCAAACCCTACAGGGTGGTTTTGTGAAATATTATTTTATGGAACTGAGTGTCTCGTCACACTGTTTAGTCCATTTGATCCTCTTTGCTTTTCTGAAAAGAGAGAAAAACAAACTCGTTTTATTCGAGTACCGAGCCACAAATCTACTGATTACCGCCAGTTTTCCAATCATTCGTTGGACATCCTTTACGTTTTGCGGTGGTTGGATTTTCCGGATTGCCTTTATTTGGACTGGGTCGGCCTTGATTCCTCTTTGGCTGATCACATACCCGAGAAATTTCCCAGACGAGACACCGAAGATGCATTTTGCTGGGTTCAACCTCATATTGAACCTTTCCAATATCTGAAATGCTTCGGATAGATGCCGAAGATGATCCTCGATAGAATTTAACTTAACCAAGATATCGTCTATGTATACCTCCATGGTTCGGCCTATCTGATATTCGAACATTCGGTTCATTAACCTCTGGTAGGTTGAACCTGCATTCGTGAGGCCGAAAGGCATAATTTTGTAGCAATAAATCCTTTGATTAGTCATAAAAGTTGTCTTTTCCTCATCCGGGGGATACATCTTAATCTGATTATACCTCGAGAAGGCATCCATGAAGCTCATAATGCTGAACCCCGCAGTGGCATAGATGAGTGGGAGCGGGAATGGGTCTTTTGGGCAAGCTTTATTTAAATATGTGTAATCCACACAAACTCGGTTCTTGCTGTTCTTCCTCTTGACCACAACCACGTTCGCAAGCCATTCGAGATACTTCACTTCCCGAATGAACCCCACCTTAAGTACGTTCCTGACTTCTTGGGCAATTGCCTCATTTCACTCGGGGGTGAATCTTCTTCGTTTTTGTTTAATTGACTTTTATTTTGAATCGACGTGTAGTCGGTGGGAGATGATTGAGGGATCAATTCCTGGCATGTTCGAATGTGAAAATGCAAAATTTCTCTTATTTCGAGCAAGGAAGGTTTGAATTTCGTGCCTTTTCTCTTCGACCAACTTTTCCCCGATGAAAGTTGTTCGAGATGGACAGTCCTCATCGAGCGAGATTTCTGAGCTACCTTCAATTTGATAGGCCTCTTTCATATGAACTGTTCGAAGAGTTGCTTCATAGCAACTCCTCAGAGCAAGCTGATCTTTCCTAATAGTTCGGACTCCCCATGGAGTTGGAAATTTTACCATTTGATGATATGCAGACGACACAGCCTTCATGGCATCGATCAATGGTCGACCGATCACGATGTTATATGCCGAAGGAGCATCAACCACTTGGAAACGAGTTGACAAGTTTAGTCCTTCGGCGAATACTGGTAATGTTATATCTCTGAGAGAATTTAGTTTCTCTCCACTGAACCCAACAAGTGTAATTGGGTCTTCGGTGATATTCTTCTCGGAGATGCCCATTCCTCATAGGGTCTTGAGGAATATGACATTTGACGAGGCTCCGGTATTAACGAGAATCCTCTTGACCTGGCAATTTGCGATCACTAGAGCGATGACAAGTGCGTCATCATGAGGATGTCGTGCTTCGAACTTGTCTTTGGCTCCAAAAATAGATTTTGAAGGGAGATGCATTGATTTGTTGGATGGGTTGGTTCCTCATGTCCTGAAGTGCTTCGTGGCTGCATTTTGGGAAGATCTTATCATCGAGGAGCCCCCAGTGAGGACGTTGATGACCCTTTCAATTTCTGGTTGCTGCGGCTCCTCGGGTAGAGGTTGCTGATTTGCTCAAGTAGCCGGGGTCTTGTTTTTTGGGGTTTGACCTCGACTCTTTCCCTTATTTCTTATCCAAACCTTCCCTTTCTTGGTAGGTTTTGGGCTAGTTAGGAGTCCTTCGGCGAGAAGTCGATCGACCTCCCTTTTGAGATCTCGGCAGTCATTGGTTTGATGACCGTGATCTTGATGGAAATCACACTATAAGGACATGTCCCTGTGCTCGGGACTTGTGAGCATTTTCCTTGGCCATCTGACCTCATTGCCAATTTTTTGCATTTCCCGAACAGCAGTTCGGAGTGGCATTTTCTGTTTGCCTTGGGGCATTTTGGATACCACCTTCATTCCCTGCTTGGATGATTTAGTTCGAGCAGGATAGGGTTGGTATCGGTTGTTACTCTTTTTGTCAAATTGGCTTGATTGAGCTTTTCTCTTGCTTCTTCGACCGAAGATTTTCTCATCGACTTCTTGTCGAATCTGGGCTTTGGCGCGTGCCAGTACCTTGGCCATGGTCGAGCAGGGGTACTTGACCAACTTCCAGAAGAGATTTGAGTTCCTTCTGAGGCCTTTTTTGATCGCCGAAACTGTCGTTTCTTCGAGGCAGTTCAGAATGGTCACTTTTGCTGAATTGAATCGCTTCAGGAAATCCTGAAGTGACTCGTTCTCCTTTTGGACGACGGAATAAAGGTCTTCCAATCTCTTTGGTGCTCTTTGGCTGCTCGAAAAGTTCTGGACGAAGGACCCTTTCAGCTCGGCAAACGAAGAGATGGAGTAGGGGGGCAGGTGCATGAACTATTGCATGGCCGGCCCGTCCATGCATGCCCCGAAACTCTTACACATGCAGGCTTCGCGTTGGTGATCAGGAATCACCGCAGTCTGCATTTTTATTTTATAAAGTGTAATGAACTCGTCAGGGTCTGTCTTTCTATCGTATGCCTTGATGTTCGGTTGTGAACCGGGAAGGCAGCTGTATGGCTGAGATCCTTCGAGTGAAGGGGGATTCGGCATAACTATCTAGTGGAATGCTCTTCAGAGGGGTCGGTGCTCCTGGAGTTAGGGACATGCATTTTTACATTTGCTCGAGTTGTTTCTCGAGCTATCTGATCTTTTCCCCCGATTCATCATCCACGGTCGGGACCAATTACCGCTGGGTTCCGTTCGAACTCGGGAAGCTTCCTCTTCCTCCTCGGTCTCGAGCAGAGGGGTTCTGCTCCTTGAGCGGGTTTCGCTTTGCTCTTTGTTGCGGGCCAAAGCTAACTGCCGACGAAGAGCTTCGGCTTCCACCGTGACCCTTCTGTTCTCTTCCTGTAAATTACTAAGTTCTTCTTCGCGATGCTTGAGTTCGGCCTTGAACTCCGCAGCACTTCGGAAGACTCCGTGCCCAATGGGTGGGTTGTTGTTGCTGTTGTTCTCGTTGTTGATATTATTCTCCATGATTATGATATCTTTGTTTCTTGCAAGGCCCTTCTTCTAGCGCCAATTATTAATGCTCAAATTTTGTAGAGGTTTATTTGACAAGAATACTTAATAAAATAAACAAAGGAATGTAAATGGACAAATATAGATGCTTGGTATAAAATGAAACTTGAATATTTTTGCTCTTTATTGTTGTATTAATGCTTGAATTCAATGTGTTTTGTAGAATAAATGCAACCCTATTTATAGGGAGTAAATACAAGAAAGCGACTCTCGACGTAAAGTTACAATGCTTCGGTCGAATCAGCGTCTCGACCGGTTGCATCTCTTAGATCGAGTTGGTTTCAACTTGATATGGTTCGAGTTAGCAATCCAGCTTTTCACATAGTTTGAACTATTTAGTTCGAACAAAATGTAGTTCGGTAATTTTGTAGCTCGGCTAACTATAAATTATTCCGAGCTATTTGCCTTAGTCCCACTAATTTGTATTTTAGGGCTTCTTCTTTGATGGACTCCAAAATGGGTTTGCTCATTTTTGGGCCATAACAGGCGTTTTTTAGTTTTTCCAATTCCGAGCGGACTTACGACTATTTGGACCGTGAAACTACTGAATGGGCCTGGCCCCCAAAAAATAGTATAATTTTGGTTACCATTCATTTAAATCTATAATCGTTGACTTGCTCTTCCATAAAATTATTGTTCATTATTGATTTTATGTAGTAATGTAAAAATGAAATGCTTAGAAATACATTTTAGTTTAATAAAAAATACTAATCGCTTTTTATTGAACTTAATTTTCAACTTCGATCAAATCTATTTATACTAAAAAGCAAGATCCCTCAATATATTTTTTCCCGCTCAATAAACTTTCCTAAAATAGTAGTAAATGAATTATGGAATAATGTATTACTAATTATTTTTAAGTGGGCCTAAATCTTTTCTTTATTTTACTTTTAAAATTTTAGAGTTGAATATAGTGTTGAGATTACTTTTGGTGTATCAATTTTTTTTTATTTATTATTATTTTGAGCTGATATTTTTTATAATTACGAGATTTTTCTATTACGTAAAATCAAATGGAGTTACTTGCCATAATATTTGTTTGTCTATCCACCACTGTTAGAGGAGATATTTTTAAATATCTCAACCGGAAGTGTTTTTAGAACAAACTTTTTCTTACATTGGAAGTGAATGATGAAAGAATGGATGTCAAATGCGCAACTCGCCGGGCTTGGGAACTACCCTGTCGGGCTGTGGGTTAATTGGTCCGGGCTAAACGAGGTGCAACTTTTTTATGGTTAAAAATTCTGAACCCATTTCGGTTATTGGGCTGGCCCGTCGAGCTGACAAAATTACCATTTATTTTTATTTTTATTTTTTTATTAAGCTTAAATAGTTATTATTTTATTATTAAAATTAATTATAAATATAATATAATTATTTTTATAATTGCATCCTATCATTAAATGTTGCATAATATACTAAGAATAATACATTAGATAATTAATTAAATAATTATATTAATTACAAAAGAATATTGCATGATATATCACATTGCAATATATATATATATATATATATATATATATATGTGTGTGTGTGTGTGTGTCTAAAATCTTGGGCATCCAATTTAATGAGATTGAATTCTGGAATTTGCCTTGGAATTTATATCGATATAATATAATTCGCCGATAATAATTTAAATATTTTCTTAGACTATATTTCTCATCTCGATAATTATTTCGATAATTATGAATTAAATCTAAAATACACATGGGCTTGCTAAATTAATTAGTTGGATCATTTTATTTATTCTCATGTGGGCCTTCTCTTTATTTGCTCCAACATCTTTTTATTAAATAAAATCCTCTTAGCCCAATTCTCTAATTAAATAAAAAAGCGGGACTTAAATAATTAATTCGGCCCAATCGTGTCGCTGCAATAAAAATAATTATTATCGAGTCGTATAAATTATTTCGATCGCCATACATTATTTAATTATATGAAATTTCTTTTATTCGTTTCCGCGGCAAAAAATCGAATGTCGTAGAGAAGAAGCTTGGTAATATTAATATTAATAACGGTTGTAGAAACACTTGCTTCGAATTTTTATTTAATCGGGAGATCGGAAAATATGGGGTGTTACATCCTACCCACCTTATGTAAATTTTCGTCCTCGAAAATTGAAAGTTTATTGAAATAGCTCGGGGTACTTATCCTTCATCTTCTCTTCGAGTTCCCACGTAGCTTCTTCAACATCGTGATGCTTCCATAATACTTTAACCATCGGTATACTCTTTGTGCGGAGCTCTTGAATTTTTCTATCGAGAATCGCTACAGGCATCTCATGATAATGGAGGTCCGGTTGCATATTCACCTCATGGTGGTGGATAATATGTCTAGGGTCGTAGACATACTTGCGGAGTTAGGATACATGAAATACTTTGTGAATATCACCCATGTTTGGTGTCAGGGCTAATCAGTAAGCTACCGAGCCGACTTCTTAAAGAATCTCGAACGGACTTATAAATCTTGGCTTCATTTCCCGTGCATCCCAAAAATGGGTCACTCCTTTCGAGGGGGATATCTTCAAGAAGATTTTATCCCCTTTTTTGAATCTCAACTCACTGCGGCGAATGTCGGCATACGACTTTTGTCGGTCTTGTGCTTCTTTGATCCTCTGTCTGATCTGACGGACCGATTTAATCATATCTTCTACTGCTTCAGGGCCAAGTGCCTTTCTCTCACCTACCTCATCCAAGTAGAGGGGTGATTTGCACTTCCTACCGTATAGTGCTTCGCACGATGCCATCTTGATGGTTGATTGGTAACTGTTGTTATAGGCAAACTCAATTAATGGTAGAATTTGCTCCCAATTTGCTCTAGCACAACTGCTCTCAATGTCCTCTAGGACATGAATCGTCATTTCAGATTGTCCATCTGATTGAGGGTGATAAGCGGTGCTGAAATTCAGTTAAGTCCCCAATTCTCTTTGTAGGCTCATCCAAAATATGGGGCGTTACATAATTATTCCTCATAATCAATTTCTCATGTATTTCATGCAATCTCATCACATCATGCTTTTCATATTTTCAAGTAATTATATCATCATAAGATTCACTATCTCACAATATAACATTTTTATTCTTACTTCAAATGATCAACAAATTACATAGAAGTGCATAGCATCATTCTTTCATTCTGAAATTTTGAATCATGCTCATAACATTATCATCATATTCTCATAACTCATCTCAAAATCATTCATGGCTTTCATAGCCATAATTATTCCCTTTTATCATCATGCCCTCGTAGCTCATCTCATATCTCATCACTTCATTGTGATTTTCATAATCAATATCGCCACAATATCATTTCATGCTCATATTTCACTTCTCAATCAACTCTCTAGCATGCTTTCACTTTAATTCACATATACAAAGTTCAAGTGGCGTACCTTGATTGCGGTGATAGTGTGGGGCGTTGTGGGAATCTCGAACTCTTATAATTTTCAAATTAATAATAGAAACTCAAAGACCAATAAGTTTAAATTTAATCAAGGCAAGAATATTGGCACACCATGCATGGTAGGTTTCGAAATTGGCATGATTTTTTTTAATAGTTTTCATAGTTCCGAAAGAAACAAAGCATGATCTTTTATAGCATAGAAATGAATATATGAATGGTTTCAAACAACAAATCTCTTGTGGAATGCCAAGGTGATCGACATTGAAACAAGAATGACATGCTCTCCTTCACTTTCATGAGCTCAATAAACAACTTCTCATGAAAGATTTTCAAAAAATGAAGACTAGAATAATTAGTCTGCTAGAAAGAAAAGACCATCAACAATTTATGAAGGAAAGAAGGACGTGCTTCCATTTAGACATGCTTAAATAAGGAATATCATGTTTGCATTCAAGAGACCAAAGAGGATGAGCTACAAGTCGCATGCTTGTTTCGAAAGGAACAATTAACAATTTAGGTAACGAATGAGAATAAAATACAATTTCGCATGCTTGAAGAAATGATATACTCGACAACAATGAGGTCAACAAGAGGTTTAAATGCGCATTCTTGATTCCAAACAAAGAAAATGAGAGAAAATTCAACATAGAATGTTTGATAAATGGATATAATTCAACAATCAAGGAGGCGAACAAGGAAGTACAATTACGCATGCTCGATTGAAGATGAACATGCCAATAATTTATAAAAAGGAAATGTTTCCTTCAAATTAGAAGAAATGGACAAAATAATCGAAGCATCATGAAGGAATTTCAATAACAAGGTTAGAACAAATAACATGCTTTCTTGGAAAAATAAGGGAACAATCGAATAAATAATGAAGAACTAACACATCATGCTCGAACAAAGAAGGCATATTAACATCCAAAGGAACGATTGAAGATAGAGTAAGAATAGGCATGCTCAATTAAAGTAGTCAAGTTAAAGAATGATCACAAAATACAATTAAGCAAGCTTGGAAAAAGGAACATGAACAAACATGTTCATGTTCAAAGGAACGAGGGAGATAAGTGACAAATAAACATGCTTGATTCAAAGAAAAAAATTAACAATCAAGGAAGCAAATGAGAACAAGAAAATATAATTTTTCAACACTTATGAAGGTAACAAGGACAAAATCATAACGATACATGCTCAGTTCAATCAATTATGCCAAGTAAGAGGCAAAGTCGAAGAAACATGGTATAGCAAGCAAGCATGCAAATAATTTGGAGACCTCGATTACAATGAGGCTCTGGTATCGAGCACAATAAAAACCTACGCTCTTATACCACCTTCTGTCGTGCCCCCAAACCGGGCCTATGCGACAAACCCACATGCGAACAATGCACGCTAAGGGTTATAGTGGTTTTAAAATAACTTGTAATTATTTGTTGAATAACAAAAGCAAAATACATATTGATTGGACAAGAAGAATTCAGATTCAACACTTGAAAGATATGACTTGGAAATATAACAAATAAAATTATTTAATAACAATTTTCGAACTTCATTTAAATAATAGCGGAAGCAATGGAAGTTTTCCAAAGAACATGAATTTATTTTGGAGAAAGAACTTTAAATCCAAATGATAAACAAAAGACCAAATGTAGCGAAAGCATTATGAAGTATTTACAATTGAAGCGTGGGAAACAATGAATAACAATGGAGTTTCAAATAATGACCTCCACGCGGGTCTTACGCCAAGTACGACTTGAAAACAATTAATTAACATGAATAAATGAATGGGTACTATGTACGAAAATATAGCCCTTGTGCCTCGATACTAAATGACAATTAAATCAAATTAATCATCAAGGAAAACATGCCATATTAATCAAATTAGATCATGCCAAAATAGGTTCAACCATCAAGAGATAATTCAAGTGAATGGCTTCAAACAGGGTTACAACCAAAAGGAGTTTACATAATTCAAATGGATATGCAAGGATATCATCATACAAAAGAGAAGGGAAAGGTCCAATAATAGCCTAAAAGATTACATTAAAAGCAAGGTTTATATTTTGTAGTCTTCTTCCCACGTTTGCCATAATGCCGCCGCCACTGCCATCACCTTGTTCCTGCATGTGGGAAAAAACACACACAGGGGCTATGTACTTCGTCTACCTAGTGTTCACGATGTCCCGAAAACCGAATATATATGATGAAATAACCATTTCACACAAGCATCACATAAGGGTTTTATTGAAAACGAACTTGTGCATGCTCAAAAATAATTTTACCTCACATGGGATATCCCACTCATTTTGCGGTGCATTTCACAATCAATGATCACATAATTCACATAAAATTCGTGATACACGCATGATGGTTACAACTCTTCCATCCTCTTTATTTCTCCCAATTCTCCCGACAAGAGGCTGATCGTATCCCTCCTCCTTATCTCTCCCCAAATGCTCGTGGTATTTTACAATTATAAGCTTCAAAACGATTTAACAGTGACACATGGATTTCAAAATCAAAATCACTCATTTACAATTTTGGAAAGCAACTAAAAGAAAAATACGATAAAGTAGTGTCCACCTTATGACTTATGCAATAGTTGATCACTTTGTACCACTAGTTGATGTCTCTTTGCCACAATCATCAATACCTAGATTATAACACTAAATTACTAGGTATATTCATTTAACTTCATGCATGCTTCACATATGTGATTTTTCATCTAATTCATTTAGCATGCTTCAAGTAGTTGTCTCATACTTAGGCTATACATACAATCATGCTTGCTAGTATTCATTTAACACGTCAGCTTGTATACATCATGCTCTTTCAATTTAATCAACATGCTTAATGAATAATGCATCATTTATCATGTAAGTTCTTCTAGATTTCATTGGTCATTAACATGCTTACAATATCCTTGTGGCTTCTATTTTTGTTTTAAGAGTGTATGTAATTATGAGACTCTCTATATGGTAAGGTCCTATTACTAAATGCAAACAATTGATTAATAATTATGTAAAAAAATTTCAAAAACCTTCTTTATCTCTGAAAATATGTTAATTAAGTTTAAGAAAATAATTGGATGCAATTTATAGCCACTTCATTACATATAATCTAAAAGACTCATATTTATATATGCATTCTAGAAAATGTCATATTTAAAACAATGCCGATTGATATCTACAAAGAATTAAGACATGAAATTTTACATGCGGAAACTAAATTTTTGTATGAATGTGATCCAATTGACGGTTCATGAAAATCATTTTTTGTTTGGGAGATATGAGCTGGGGGCGATTGAATTTCCTGGGCATTTTTGCTACGGGTCAAAAAACATGGTATAAATTTAAAACATCATTGCAGCGAAAATACACAAGATAATGACTTCAAAGTTTATATGAAGACTCTATGATGCATCTAAAACCTATAAATAAATTTTCAAAATCTTCTGAAATTTTCTAAGTGCAGTTTCAAAAATCATTTTATGATGCGGCACATAATGACATAATTTTTGTAGTGAGCATAAATTCCGAACCATATAACATTTTGACGTTAAAAAAAAGTCAAAATCTTTCTAACACATTCAAGTATAACATAGTTAAATTTCAGACCAATTGGGTTCCATTAGACCCGTCTTCCACAACTAAACCTCTCTGTGCATGACACAGTTCACCCACAGCAAGCATATTAGTTCATATATTCAACTAGCTCTTGGCTAGACATCACGTATCCTCATTTTCAGACAACAACATGATCTCAAATTGATTTTACAACATATATTTCAAATTTGAACAAGCATATACACATTATAGCAACAACAAGCGACAACATATCAAGCATTGGTCATCAATTAAGCATAATATCAACCCTAGTTCATCATATAGCTTCAAAATCGACAAGGGGTTTATTGATCGTGCATGGAACCTTATAATCATGATTAAGAGGGTCTAAAGAGGGTAAATAAGAGGTTACTTGAGAGGTTTAGGTTTAGATTTAGTTTCTCTCATTCAAAACTCGAAAATGGTCTCCCCTTGCTAGATCTTGATGTTTCCCTTGCTCCAATCTTCTTGTACACCTTTAGATCTTCAATATTCCTCCATAGATCTAGGATTTCCAGCCTTGGTCGATTCTTAAAATTTAAAATCTAGGGGAGTTTATTGGTTCAATAGAAAGAGGAAGGTGTGGGGTGAATTAAGTGGTGATTTGATGTGGTTTGAGGTAGTTTATGTGTGTAGGAGTTTGGCTGCCATGGAAGCTTCAACAATGGGGGTTGGGGGTGTTCAAGGTGGTGAAAGGTAGAAGATGAAGTGCGATTGGGAGTGGGGAAGGTTGTGATATCGATCAAGAGAGGGAGAGGAGTGAGGTTGGGTGTAGTCTTGCATGCATGTGTGAGATATAATCATTGTGTCTACACAATTTCTCTCCATGACTAATTTGCCCTTCTATAATTTAAATGGCAAAGTAAGACTCCTCTTCTAGAAGACCAACTTTGGTCTTTACTTCTTTTACTCAAATTTATTTAATTTCTAAAATTGATTTAATGATTAGATAAATTCTCCATCATATAACATAAGGTTGGAATTATATAAAATTCCCCTATCTTATTTAATAGGGCCCAAAACTATAGGAAATAATATGAAATAATTTCCGGAATCTCCTTGGAAATAAATCTTGAATATCACAAATATATACTAATGTGCCTTTAATTAATTTAAGGCAAGAGGGCTGAAAATTACATACGAAAAATTTAGAATTTTAATTCTGAATTTTTCTTGGAATTAATTCCGAATAATATTTGTTATCGATTAAATACGCAATTGGACCTTAAATAAATCCTCATAGGATTTAATTAATATTGCTAAGGTAGAATGGACCTACATTTCCCACACTTGCATTTCTATTGGACTTATTTTATTTTCTCCAATTGGGCCCAATACATTTTTGAGAATAAATAAATAAACTAGCCCATTGCTCCTCATGATTTAATACTTAGACTCCAATTAATTTATCTAGCCCTTTATTTAATAGAGGGCCGAAATAACTATAAGCGATCGATTAATTTATTCGGAGATTTATTCGTCGTCGCGCATGTTTAAATAATTATTTAGCGTATAAGGTAGTTTTTCAGTGTCTAATTAACACCGAATTGTTATATTTACAAAAATCACATAGGTCTTTTACAGTTTTTCACGGACATGTATGGGCGAATGAAACCTTAATGTGTCGCAGAAGTGATACAAAATTTTGGACTGAATTTCGAGGACTCTCGAATTTGGGGCAATAATTTTGTTTGAAAAGTCTTGCATTTGTACGGCTTTACTTATATCCTTCGTTTGGTATCCAAAAAATTAAATTGGAATTGCTATTCAACATCATGGTCGACGGCTTAGCAGTAAGAGGATCCGATGCTGAATCAGAGGAAGGTTGGTCAATGTATTTACAAGATGAATTGGGCGTGGTACTAAACCTAGACAAAAAACGCCTGCACCTCAAAAGCATAGAGGACCGTATCCGTTTTCCCGCACCATCAAATGTAGGCCAACATTGGTATATGTAGACATCAACGTGCCTTGTTATCTACCTGCTCGACAGTTTCTTTTTTGTTAATACATCAACAAACGACGTGTACTGCCATGTTGTTCGAGCATTCATTGAAGATACCAACAAGGAAGATATCGACAGTCGATGTAGTTGGGGCAGTGCTCTATTGACATTTCTTTACTGCAATCTTTGCGAGGCCTCGATGATAGAGAGGTTTGATTTGAACAAAAGTATAGTCGGGTGTTTGGTATTGTTGCAGATAACATTATATTATAACTAGTTTTTATTGATATATTAACTTCTAAATCTCAAATTATATTATATTAATTATTCTATATTCAAATTTAGGTCTGGGCTTGGGATAGAACCATATCTGTTCGACCAAAGATTGACTCATTAAAATCTCGTGAAAATACTTGTCAATCATCGAGGTAATTTATTACTTTTGTTGGTAAAATAATATGCAACAAGCAATAATATACGCATATTTTAACAAAGTTTTTAAAAATTCTTTTATTTTAAGTGGGCTATGCTGAAGAGTCGCTCAAATGTCACATGCAATAACCTTCAGGCGTATCGAAGTCAATTGGCTTTGTTACAAGAAAAGGAGGTATATATAAATATTGTGTGTATATTAATTACTTTAATCCACTAACTGATTTATATTTAGTAGTATAAATACAATTTGTATTCATGTCGTACAACATTAAATACGTCACGAACAACCATACTCCTTGGGTCTCCACTACCTACCTCATTTTCTTTGAGGTCGTCGAGGGCAAATATCTGGAGAGGGTGGAGCGATAGTTTGGTCGCGTACATGTAATTCCCGATTCCAACAATCTATGCTACAGATAATCGCGAGATGCCCTACATGAATTGCAGAGATTTGGTGTAGAAACTAATTGGATAACATGTCACGCGGATTTTATCAATGATTGGAATAACCGTGACAATAAAGATGAAGTGCTTCTCACCAATTAACAGATTGAGACCGGAGGCGAAATCATGACGCCTGACTACCTTCAGTGGTTCATGGAGAGAACCGTTATATTTGTGGCTAATCCAAGTCACAACGGGGCAAATATCGCACCACAAGAGTACATGGGACATGGGGATGAGCTGCAGTTCATTGTAAATCATTTTTCATATATTTATATAGTTTATTAATGTAACGCCCCCATTTAGCCTTCCCAACTACGAGGCACATTACAGTCGTGGATTTTTTATTTCCAAACATTTTTAATAAACAGCGGAAGATTTAAATGATTTTAAACCACATTTATATACATTCAAAAAGAACAGCTTAAATAAGTAAACAGTTTAACCAGGTTTTTCATCAAAAACTTTAAACATGGGAAGGAAAAGTATTTCAGAGAGCAGTGCAACGGTGTGTGCAGCGTGGTGGTGATATGCATATGATGATGCATATCACAGGATCTTCAAAATTTGTACAACAATCCACTTGCATCCTTTACACCACCACTTCTCCATCCTCGCTGATCAACCTGCGCGTTTTAGAAATAACACGAGGGGCTGAGTACTAATGTACCCAGTGGAAACATGCCCGAAAAATACATTTTAAGTATGAATTCTATGCAACTCACACAGATAAACATGAGGTTTTGTTAAAATAAACCGTTTTATCCAAAATATTTTCATTCGTGCGCACTATCTACAATGTTAACATATCTGTTTTATCATTTTGTAACTGGAAGCTGGCCCACTTCCAAGTTACGATGAATAGCTGGGAATGGACGAACCACTCTACCCACTGTCATCAAATGTGCACAAGGTCTCAGATCTACACAAGCATTGAGACACGATAGATTTAAATAAATAAGTTCACCCAGATCCTTATCTCTCCAAGGTCTCATTATGTCAACTGCACAACCTGAATTCACAATATATTTGAGGTTGCTAGCCTCCATTATCACAGATTAGTAAGACTAGCTCAAGCACCAAAAGGGCTTGGTTCTCATCTCATAATCAAACTTTCTGTTGATAGCAGTCAACAGAAGAACATATATGTAACACAAAATATTTTATGCATAACAATCGTTTCAAAATAAAACATTTTCACACATTTTTTAAAATAGAAACGCATTTTCATTTTATACTGAAATAGTTCACACCTGATGTTAAGCTTTCACAGACTATATGTTTTCTTGTTAATTGTGTAGTCGAGCTTAATTCCTCCTTATCTCTCACCATCCTACAATAATGGCAATATATAACCAATTAGGAAGGATAAATTAGGATAGACATCTAACTCGACACATTCCAACCAATCGCTTCACATAGTTCAACCTTAATTTCTCATGCAAAATCCAATACCAAAACATGCTTCAAATCTTGTTTCAATCGCTTCAATCAATTCTCGCCATTTGATTTCATAAATCAACATCCAATCATATTCATTTCATGTTTATATAATCATATATCAAACTTATAAATCAAAACGACTCGAAATAGATTAAAAATTGGACAAAAGAACACATTTCCTTTCCCCTCTGTCGATCGACAGGGACGCAGTCGACACATACACACAACAGATCGACGCAACCCCGATCGATCTCCCCCTGCCTTGTGTCTCTGTCGATCGACACACACCCTGTCGACCGACAGTTGTGTGTCGATATCCCATACTATCGATCTTGATGCCGTGTCGATCGAAATACCCCTGTCGATCGACACGGATAGTCTTTCTCGGCAAAAACACAAGCAAGACCTGCAACTCGAGTTTTCTCCCTCCAAACACACAACCAACACTCAAACAACCAACTAGCATGCTCCTACAAATTCTAAAAACATGAAGCATGCTTCAAACTCGAAGAAATTATGCAAAAACAAGCGCATGAAACTTTGATAATCAACTCACCGAACGTGTATTTCTCCTCCGTTGTATCGTCGGAATTCTCAACCAAACTCGCGGTGCAAGCACTAAAAACGATCCCTATCATGAGGAGAATACATTTCTAGCATAAAAAATTGGATTCAAATGGAGTATAAACAAGTTTCAAGTTCAAATATCGTATCGGTTTCAAAACCGACGGCCTAACTTCGAAAGTTTATAACTCTCTCGTTACTTCACCTCACGGGGTGTACTTGTGCTTCCTCGAATCCTCGCTCAACGTACTACGCAATGGTGGTGCTTGCTTGGCCGGAAAAGTCGACAGTCAACCAAAAATGCACGGACAGAGGGGTTGCCAAGATGTGAAGTGCGGCGGTGGGGGTGTGTTGTTCTGAATAATTTTTTTTAACTCCTCAATTTTTTTGTTTTGTTCCTTCAATCCAAACACACCGCCTCAAATAAACATGAGGTGTCCAACATGTTATATGCAAATTGCCACCTCCAACGATGAATAAACTATTTTTTTCTTTCTTTTTTTATATTTTGCAATATATACATATATATAGTTTCTTAAGTTTTAGAAATTAATAACTCTCCTCACGAGAATCGGAAAATTACACGGTTCATTTCGGAATCTTCCATATTTTAATCCGAACATTTTCCTAGCTCGATTAGAAAATGGATCTCTCGAGCGCAAGTTATGAATTTAAACGTGAACTTATTATTCTCAATTAATAAGTCGTTGCACTCGTCTTTCTTTTAAAAATCACAGTCACTTATGTTTTCCCGAAACGAACTCATTGATATATAATAATCGATATCTTGACCCTCGTGTCTCGACGTGTTTAATTCTTCTCAAAACGAATAAATAAATAATTGCAAAAAATAATTATGCTTTTGTTTCATTTATTAAGCATAAACTTGCTTAATTAAGTACAAGATATTACATTCACCCCACCTTGCAAAAATTTCGTCCTGAAATTTGCTCGGGTGCTACAAAAAGTTCTTGATACCTATCCCGCATCTTATCCTCAAGCTCCCAAGTAGCTTCCTCGAACCCGTCGTGTCTCCAAAAAATTTTCACAAAGCATATTCTCTTATTCCTCAACTCCTGCGTCTTTCGATCCAAAATAGCTTCTAGTTTCTCCTCATAGTGCAAGTCTGAATTTAGAACAATTTAGTCTTAATGTATCACGTGCTTCGGATCATACACATATTTCCTTAATTGTGACACGTGGAATACGTTGTGCACATTACACATGCTCGGAGGTTAAGCCAACGATAAGCCACTGGGCCTATACGCTCCAAAATCTCATAGTGTCCTACGAAATGAGGTCGTAGCTTGCCCTTAACTCCGAAGCTGACAATCCCTTTTGATGGCGACACTTTCAAGAATACCTTATCACCAACTTCAAACTGTGGTTCAGCTCTTTTAGTATCCACATAAGATTTCTATCGGCCCTGTACTTCTTTTATCCTCTCTCGAATTTGACGCACGACTTCAATCATTTCTCTGATCGTGTCAGGTCCAAGAACTTGTCTTTCACCCACCTCATCCTAATATAACGGTGAGTGGCATTTCTTTCCATATAAAGCCTCATACGGAGCCATCCCAATGGTCGCCTGATAACTGTTATTATAAGAGAACTCGATCAGCGATAGAATCGGCTCCCAACTCACTCTTCTTTCAAGAACCACTATTTTTAACATATCGTCGAGAGTTTGAATAGTCTGCTCTGTCTGACCATCTGATTGAGGGTGAAAGGTTGTGCTGAAATTTAAGCGCCTTCCCAACTCTTGCTGCAGACTAATCCAAAAATGATACGTAAACTTCGCGTCCCTGTCAGACGTAATCGTTACAGGCACTCCATGCAGTCTGACAATCTCTCGGACATACAGTTGAGCCAACTTAAGCTCTTATGATTCGTGAATATTGCGCATTTAACTCCGTAAAAATGGTGCCTCCATATCTTTAATGCATGAATCACCGCTGCTAACTCAAAATCATGAGTCGGATAATTCACCTCATGCGGTCTTAATTGTCTGGAAGCATAAGCATCATCTTTCTGTCTTGCATCAATACCCAATCCAAACCATTCTTCGATGCATCTGTATAAACTTCAAAATTCTTTTTGTGTTCGGGTACAGCTAGAACGGGTGATGTGGTCAGAAGATGCTTCAATTTCTGAAAAAACACTCTTCACACTCTTCTGTCCACACAAATTTTGTACCCTTATGAAGTAATTGCGTCATTGGTTTATCAATCTTTGAAAAGCCTTCAAAAATCTTCGGTAATAACCTGCTAAACCAAGAAAGCTACGAATCTCATTCGGCGTAGTTGGTAATTTCCACTCCATCACCGTCTGAATCTTGGCTGGATCCACCTTGATAACATCGGTCGACACGATGTGACCCAAAAAATCACTTCTCTTAACCAAAAGGCACACTTACTGAATTTAGCATAAAGCTTTTCGTCTCTTGAAGTCTGTAACACCGTTCTCAAGTATTGCTCATGCTCCTTCTCGTCCTTCGAATATATCAAAATATCATCAATGAATACTAATACGAAGTTATCGAGATAAGGGTGGAAAACTCTGTTCATTAAATCTATAAACACTGCTGGATCATTAGTAAGACCGAACAACATCACCACAAACTCGTAGTGGCCATATCTGGTTCTGAAAGTTATCTTCGGTATATCCTCCTTTCTGATCTTCAACTGATGATATCCCGACTGAAGATCTATCTTGGAAAATGTGCTCGCTCCTTTAAGTTGGTCGAACAAGTCGTCGATCCTTGGCAAAGGATAACGATTCTTCAAATTTAGCTTGTTCAACTCCCGATAGTCTATACACATTCTCATCGACCCGTCTTTCTTTTTGACAAACACAACCGAAGCTCCCCACAGTGAAACACTTGGCCGAATGAATCCCATATCTAAGAGTTCTTGGAGTTGTACTTTCAATTCTTGCAACTCCTTCAGCGCCATATGATACGATGCTTTAGAGATTGGAGTTGCTCCTAGTTCCAAATCAATCACGAACTCTACCTGCCTTTCTGGTGGCAGCCTGGGTAACTCGTTGGGAAACACATCTTCCAATTCTCGAATAATGGGTACATCTTGGACTGTCAATTCATCTTTCTTTTCACCTTCTAAATATACTAAATATCCCTGGTTTCCAGTCTTTGATAACAGTTTCGATGCCTGTAGCGCTGAAATAACAAGTACCCTATGCCTTCTTCGAAACCCATATACACAAGATTCTTCATTCTTTGGCTGCGGGATAATAACCTTCCTTTCATGACATAAGATCGTTGTTTTATTCACCGATAATCAATCCATTCCTAGGATTATGTCCACATCATACATATCCGTAACGTTTAACTCCGCTACCTTAATCTCATTCTCACCTAATCTGATTTTCAGATCGCGGCACACAAAGGTTGATTATGATATAGTTGTCTGTCCTGAAGGCAATGCTACATTAAGTTCATGGCTATTCTTTTCTACCTTAAGGCCTATGATCTCCACGCATGCAGATGAGATGAATGTATGTGATGCGCCGGTATCAAATAACACCATAACAGGTATGTTATTAATAACACCCATACCTGCGAGGTTTTCTTCTTCTCGATTTCCTTCCAATGCATATGCCCTCGCTCTTCGGGGCTGTTGATTTTCCACTGGTTGCACCCTATCTTGCTGTGGAGGTGGATTTCCTCTTCCCTGTTGACCTCCTCCTCGATTTCCACTGTTTCCCCTCCAAGTAACAATGTTTTTACTTATTTATTCACATTCCTATTACAATATTTATTAAGATGTACATTTTTCTTAATTATCACATTTGGTTGTTAGGAGATGGACAACTTGAAGAATCATCTTCTAAGAGCATCGGAAAGCGTATAAAGCTCCCTACATGGCTCACCAGGCGGGGAAAAAATGCGGACTAGATTTCTTGTTAAATTTATGTATAGCTTACTGTAATATTTTAATTATGTTATAAAAAAATTCTTTTATTATGTTTATTTTTATTTTAGTTATACATACATTAAAATAAATAAATCAACGCAACACACAAAATAAATATAATAATAAAAAAACTCTAAAACCCTAACCCTAATATTTTATAATACTCGAATTAAGACACAAAAATAATTTTTAAATAAATTATTTATAATGGGTTCGAATTTGAACCAAAATTAAAATTATAAAAATTATAGGGTTCGAATTTCTGACATTCGAATTGCCTATGTGTGTCCACATCTCTAGAGTTTGAGTCAAAAGCTGTAACACCCCAAATTTTATTTAATGAAATTTTCAAATTTATCATTGTATTATGATCTTTCTCTAATCGATTATTCAATTGATGCATGACCAATTTTATTATAAGTGTGCTTATAATTGCATGCAAGCTATGCAAGTGTATTTCAATAATTTTGAGCAAACATTTTACGAATAATTAACATCGGGATTTTTATTAGTTATATCGAAACAGATTAAATTCGATCAACTCATATCGTGGAACGAGTATTCGTAGAGATTTAATGTCATTTTTATTAGTTATATCAAAACAGATTAAATTCGATCAACTCGTATCGTGGAACGAGTATTCGTAGAGATTTAATGTCGATGGCATTCGACTAATCGATGGCATCACATCTGAAAAAACAAAAGATGATTTATTTCCATAAATGGTAATTTCCACTTTATTCCTTATACCATAAGTAGTATGATCAAAATAAACACATTATCCATCATATAAACCCTTTTTAACACCATTATCATTTGGATAAACTATTTATCAATTTATTTAAATTCTATTTTAATTTATTAAACTTGGCAACCAAGTTTTATATTGAATTAAGTGTGAAAATCATTTCATTTTCCCCCACTTTGACATCCATATTTTCGAACATAGAGAGTGAGTTCTTCACAAGTTCTTCATTTTGGAGGATTGATCCACCTTCTTCTGGCAAGATCATCGTCTCCTAGACCTGTACAATTGATTCTTGGTAGAAGGTAAGCATTAGAAGCTTGTTTATCACCTAAGACTTGTCATTTCTTGGAGACTCTCCACCATTTTTTTTCTCTTGTTTTTTCTCCATGAGCTAAGGAGAGGAAACAAGGTTCAAGGCTAGATTCCTCCAACCAAGAAGCTTAAAGGAAGAAAGAAAAATCAAAGGACTTCAAGGGTGAGTCCTCTTGTGACCTAGAACACCAACGTCTTTGCCCTTGAAGCTTATGCTCTTCATATTTGAAATCTAGCATGAGAATGATGAGATGTGTTGGATGAACATGATTAAATCATTTTACGAGAAATTAGAATGAAGAAAGATTTCCTAGCATGTATATCCTTGAACTAGAGACTAAGCATGTTAGATTTAAATTTTGTAGACTTTGCCTAGTTGGTTTATGTATTTTTTGGAGCGTGATAACCTTGAATCATAATGTGTTGATCTTAGTTGAGAGACTTGAGTATGTTGATATTAAGCTATGCATAATGAGGATAATGATGACCTTGTTAAGTGTATATAGATAAGTTAGGTTGAGCATGAAGAACTCCTCACCCCGATTCCGGACATTCGATTTTTTGGATGTTGTAATCTCTTTATTAATCGATCTCTTATAATTTTAGACTTTCAAAATACTAAAAATAATGTTAAAATATGTAAAACAAGCTCGGACAACCAAATCAACCAAGTTGTGCATGTTCGACCGAAGAGGGAGATCCCTCTATTTTGGTCGACAAAGAAACGTGTCGACCGAGCCGGCTAGCATTTGTGTCGATCGACACGCTTTGTGTTGATTGAAACACCTTATTTTTAGACCAAGGCCATCGAGCATTCTCGTCGACTGACACCTCTAGTGTCGATCGACATACCTCCGATTGCCATCCTTTCCATCGAGCATTCGTTTCACCCAACATTGTTGTTAGGATTTTTGTTAGATAAATCCTTCCTTACTTTTTGTTGTTTTGGTGGGTCAAAAATTGTAAGCCGTCTTAATCAATTTTTCCAGTTTCTAGAGTTCTAAACTGTAATCCTTGTATAGGTCGATCAAGTTGTAATAGAACTTAGGCTGAAGATCGAGCAAATGAGAATGCTCGAGAACTGACTATCATCACGCCTAGCATTGACCCAAAATTGTTTTGGAGCACTCAGTTTAAGGTCCATCTATACTGACCAGGAGAAGTCAGTATAAGGGCTTTCCCAAACTAACTAAGGAGAAGTGAGTATAAGGGTTTTCCTTACTGATTAGGAGAAATCAGTATGAGGGCGTTTTCCATGCTGACTGTGGACAGTCATTGTGAGGGTTTTCCATACTGACCCTGGGAAGTCAGTATGATGGCTCAGTTGCACTGACCTTCAAAAGTCAGTATAAGAGCCTCTACCTTTAAAGCTTGAGCAATTCGAAAGTTATCGAAGCTCAGTCAGACTCAAGCATTCATATATGCCCAAGTCATTACGAGGTTATCCAAACTGGGATTCCCCTGGCTGAAAAGAAGTCTGACATAAAGTTAGTGTATAGTACACTGATGCAGGAGAGCAAAGCAGAAATGAGACCTAAGGCATGGGCTACGATTGGACACTATAATCCATGAGTCCAACGTCTGGATTTATGAGTCAAATGGATAGAAATTCAAAATGCTAAAGGTCCTCCTCTATATAAAGGTCTGCCCTCACAACCTTAAAAGGTTACCTGAACATAATAAAAAAATCTGAAAGTCTTCATACGACAAAGGGCATTCTTTCAGGCTATATCTCTACTAAACTCTCTGAGTTTTCGTATTTTCTAACACGAGACTTAAGTCTCCAACTCAAGTTACCCACCGAGCTAACTTCTCCTAGCACAAGGCTGAAACTTTAAGCTGAAGCTCTTCTTGGTGAATATATATTTCTAAGATATATTCATAGCTGTCAATTTCCTAGTCTGGGATTCTGATTCTCACGGGTGTATGCCAACCACCTGAGTTATGGGAAGAACAAGTAAACATCCAACCACCGGGAAGAAGGCTGCGGGTTGTCGTCCTCACTTCAACCTAAAGACTGAGTCTACAAGGAGTTCCTAGGCGAGTGCCACAGCAGACCGAAGGACGAAAGAGGCAACGGGTTGTGTATAGATCGTAAGGAGGCTTGTATTTACTTAGTGAATTATCCACACCTTCGATTTGAAGAGTGGATGTAAGATATTGAGATCCGAACCAGTATAAGTCATGTGTGTTCTTTACAACTTTATTTACATTCTTGCTCTGTTTTTCTGTTTCACAAATTGACTTTGTAACATTCAATACTCCTAAGTATTGAAGAGTATATACTGTCAAATTGACTTAACCAGGACATGACTAAGCTTAAGTCTTCAAAACACACAAAACTGACTTTACTCTGTTTTAGTCGAACAAGTGCAACTGTCACATTTACTTTCGCTGCATATTATATACCTTCCGTTGCACAGTTTTGCACTCTGATTTCGGGACCAACAAGTGGTATCACGCACCAAGGTTCTTACAAACTAAGGATGTGTTGATTCACTTAGGACCAGATCTCTGTTTTTTCTGCACTTGGTTTTGTTTGTGTGTTTTAAGCTTAGGTACGCAGAGTTAGCTCAGATTTCGAAGCTTCCAAAGTATTCATCAGAAAACTTTGAGATATGGAAGAAGTGTTCATTGATAATGCTGAAGAATGTCCACCCAGAGATGGCAGAGGTTCTATCTACCGGAACACTGAAGATCACCAAAGTAAATACTCAGCTTGGAGGAGCAGAAGGTCAGGAGATAGTGGAGAAGCCTTACGTAGAGTGGACAAATGACGATAGAGTTCGTTTCCAGCTGGATTCAGTGGCCATGGAGCTCATTTTACAATCCTTACCAGAGCCACTAGTTGTTGAAGCTCTCGAGCAAAAAAAGGCCAAAAATATGTGGAATTTCTTGGCACACTCAGTCAATAAAAAACTCAAATGAAGCGAAGCCAGCTTCAAAACTGCGTAGATAAGTATGAATCTTTTCAAATGCTTCCTGGTGAAAATGTTAAATCAATGGAAGCTAGATTCAATGCTATTATCTATGAGATGAAAAACTTGGGGAGAACCTATGAAGTTGCAGATATGAATGCAAAAATTCTCTTCAAGATGCCCAAGGAGGACTGGTTCGTCAAAGCCACCAGCTTGAAGGAGAAGGATCTCTCAAAGATGACAACCAAGGATGTGTTCTCCCAGCTCCAAGGCAACGAATGGGACATCCAAATAGCGAGCAGAAATGAAGCAGTGCAAAGTGTCAGCATACATCCAGAAGAAGATGCTGCCTTTTTCGCAAAAAGGGAGTTCAAGAGAAGGCCTCAAAAGCCTTACCAAGCTGACAGATCTTCCAGACAGACGTCCACTTCAAAGTCAGCACCCACACCTTCCTACCAAAAAAAAAAGAGGAAGAGAGCTCAATTAAAGAGCTTGAGGAGCAGATGAGAAAGCTGATCAAACTTATTGAAAAATCCAGAGCCAAAAAGGAGAGTTCACAGTCCAGTGAACTGAAGTTCAGCGAAAGACCTCCTAAAACATGCTTTAAGTGCAACTCTCCAGACCACCTCAAGTATGAGTGCCCACTGGTTTCCAAGGAGGAAAGGGAGTTCTTGAAGAGGGTGTTCGAGAAGAAAGCTTCCAGAGCAGTTGCAAAGGCCATGCTTTCCAGAACTGAGATGTCGGACATCCCAAACAATGATGATAGCCACTACACATCAGACAATGAGGCAGTGGAGGAAGCCTTCCTGGTCCTGATCGCCAAGCTAGCAGAAGAGGAAGAATCTGAAGCAGAGTCTACAATCCAAGTACACATTCCTAACTTAGTTTCTATTCTTATAGCATGCACAGAAGACAACTCTAAATCTTATTGCTCAGATATAGAGGATGTTACACTTGAGACTTTAAATTGAGAATTTGCTAAATTTTATGAGTTAAAAAATGTCTTGGCTGGAGAAAATGCTTTACTAAAACTAAAAGTTTCAAAACTGACTCAGGAGATCCAAGGATCGAAGTCAGTAAGTGAAGATCTAGCCATACTTAGAGAAGAGCATTCTAGTTTACTTGAATCTTTTAAATCTATTTCTGAAGAATGCGAGTCTCAAAAACTGAAAATTGCTAGTGATCAAAAACTTATTTGTTCACTTTATTCCAGCACTAGCAAAGTTTCAAAAGCTCTAAGTTTACAAAGACGTGTCTCTGATAAGTCAGGTTTAGGATTCTCAGAAAATAATTTGAGCAATCAGGCATCTACTTCTGAAACTAGAAATGTATCGAACCACCACTTTAGAAAGAATTCTAGTTTAGAAGTCAAGCTATTATGTATGGAGTAGTCAGTATGGACAAAAACTCCTTAGTGGCCAATCAGGACAGAATGAGACAATCAGTTTCAAAACTGACTTGGATGCCCAAGCTTAGAAAAGGTTTGGCTTACAAGTCAAACAAACCTGAAATGAAGCCCAAAATATCTGGGAAGTGGGATAAACAGAATGCTCATAATGCAAGAAAACCCACTTCAATAGCTAAAACTGGACTTTATAGAAAGTCAGTTTCCTTTTTGGATTCTAGAAATCTGAGGTTCCCAACTCATAACTCGTATGAGAGGAGAACTTATCTGTAAAGGAAGAACAACTATACGAGGTATGAGTCCAATCATCTTTCCATTTTAAGGACAAGGAAGACTGCTCACTCCGAACTTAGTTTTCGAGAACCTAACCGAAACTCAGTTTTAAGGAAGTCAGAACCTAGAAACTCAGTTTCTCAAAATGTTTCACACACTCACACTACGGTAAAGAACTGTCAATAGAGCACTGCCCCAACTACATCGACTATCGATATCTTCCTTGTTAGTATCTTCAATGAATGCTTGAATAACATGACAGTACACGTCGTTTGTTGAAGTATCAACAAAAAAGAAACCGCCGAGCGGGTAGATAACAAGGCACTTTGCTGTCTACATATACCAATGTTGGGATAAATTTGGTGGTGCAAACAAGCGGATACAGTCTTCTATGCTTCTGAGGTGCATGAATATTTTTTCTAGCTTTAGTACAATGCCCAATTCATCTTGTAAATACATTGACCACCCTTCATGTGGATCGGCGTCGGATCCTCTTACTGCTTAGCCATCGACCTTGATGATGAATAGAAATATGAATCCCAGACAAAGGATATAAGAAAAGCCGTAGAAAAGCAAGACTTTCCACACAAAATTATTGTCCCAAATTCGAGAGTCCTCGAAATTCAGTCCAAAATTTTGTATCACTTCTGCGACACGTTAAGGTTTCGTTGGCCTATTCATGTCCGCAAAAAACTGCAAAAGACCTATGTCATTTTTGTATATCTAACAATTCGGTGTTAATTAGACATTGAAAAACTACATTTTCCATTGCAAGTGATAGAGAAAAATAAGATATTTTTTTTAGAAATGAAAAATGATGCGAGGAGAAGAGAATTGAAAAAACTGTTCAGAGAGATGAAAAAGGAAAATGAATGTCACATATCACCATTAAATACTTAATTTTGGGCCAAATGTTAAATACAACTCGTGACTCATTTATTTTTGTTACATGCCACAATCATCCATCAGTATTTTGGCATATTATGTACTACTATCAAAATCCTTTATTTTGTTAGATCACTTGTATTTTTTATGTTTAGATTCCACCAGTTAAATCACTCAATAAAAAACAAAATATAATTTATAAATTTATTAAAATCTTATATAATTTATAAATCCATCAATAAATTATTTTTAAATTTAAATAAATATTTTTTATAAATTATAAATTTATTTGAATTATACATATTCGATTTATTAAAATATTTTATAATTTCCATTTATACTATAAAATAACATATTTACATTTTATTGAAGATTCGAGAGTTTGATTATTTAAACAAGCTCTCGAATATTGTATAACAAAATATATAAAATTAAAATACATTAATTGACTTGACAGCTTGAATTTGTTCGAACTCTCGAAAATTGGTAAAAAATATTAATAATTATTTAAAATTATAATTTTTCAAAATTGATTCGAATTTGATGAATTCGAATTATTAAAATATTAATAATTTTTTCTTGAATTTGTCAAATTTGAAACATTAAAATATTAATCAAATTTTTTTATTGTTTTTATTTGTACTATAAAATAAATTATTTAGGTTTCATTGAAAATTCAAAAGCTCGGTTATTTAAATGAGCTCTCAAATATTGTATGACAAAATATATTTAAATAAAATATATTAATTGACTTGAGAGCTTGAATTTGTTGTTCGAACTCTCGAAACTTAGGAAAAAAAATTCATTATTAATTATAAATTATAATTAGGGGAAGATTAGATGTAAGGAAGGAGATACGTCATTATTGTTGTTGGTCCCCGATCAGAGTGTTTTATATACAGCGGAAGTATATAATTTATCTTGCACGTGTCTTGCTAAGTTCTCGACTTAGCAAGTGTTTATCTAAATATTTTAGCTCGTGTATTCGTTAGTTCGATTGCTGTTAAACTTCAACACTTGATGCGTTGAGTTTCAAATATAACTAAGCTCAAACAATAACGAAATAAAATGCTAAAGACACAAGGGTTTTTATAGTGGTTCGAACAATTGTTCTACGTCCACTCTTCAGTCATTTGACTGAAAATTCACTAAAAAAATGAGTACAAGGTCAGACCTGATCTCTAACGTTGAGCAGCTCCTCCGTCTGGTCAACGCGCACCTTCAAGCACCTCGATCTCCAATCTTCAACTGGTGCCGCTCCTTAGAGTGAGGACAAACCTCCTTTCTCCTTGGACGTCGACTGCTGGGAGTTTTATTGTTCTTCCCGGAACCTATCCTTGTGTTGGCGTTGCCCGTACGAATCACTCTTGCACCGCAATAGTGACTGCTAGATCCTTTCTAGATTAGAAAGAATCCCAATATAACATTTGAAAGATAAACTTCACAGGTCTTCGAGCTTCTGTTATGAAAGCTTGCGAAAAGCTTCAATTAAGAACTTAGCTCGGATGCGTTCGCGAGATGTAGAAAATGTGTTTGATCTCTTTTGTTATCTCTTGTATGTAGAAAGTTGCGTACTTTTGAATCAAATAAGGATGACACCTATTTATAGGTGAAGATTCAAACGGTTGTTTGAATCTTAACCGTTAGACTCAAAAGGAATGCTCGCTTATCTGCATTCTTCTTTTTCTGCAGTGGACGGATACTCTTCAAATATCCTCATCTCTGATTGGCGTAGCATCTATCTTTACTGTCTCTTGTCAGAACGAATCCTTAGTAGGTCTGAACCCTTCTTTTTCATGATGATTGTTCCATCCTCTTGATTGGTTGGGTTTCCTTGTAATTTGTAATCCGTCTGATTTTCGACTTTGTAACTTCTCTCTTGATTGCTGATTATCGTCTGCTTGCTACTGATGTGCGTCGGATGTCTCCGTAGTTTTCTAGAGTTCATTCTTCAGCATCCATGTTGCGTTCCTCCGCATTACTAGTCTTTCTTTTCTTTTCAGCAATCTTCAGCAATTTACCAAGTTTGCTGACTCCTTCAGCAAACCAGATTCTTTTCTTTTTCTTATTCTGTTACAACTCGAGTATAAATTCCTATACAAGACTTTTTACAATTGACTCGATACTGAATTGCTAGAGTTTTGATGCACCAAAATATATTAAATTATGATTATGAATTGGTTTACAAGAGAGAAGTCTATCAATATTCCTAACAATTATCGTAGGTTGAGTTCCTTTCTTTGTGGTGAAGTAAGTTTTTTATAGTTGAAGATGATATTTATGAAGTTGAACTATTTGGTTTCAAATTATTAGTGTTGAGAATAAGCGGTTGATGTTAATTTTGTGGCTTTGGGTAAAATTATTGGTAAAATTTTGTGGCTTTGGGTAAAGGAAGAAAGCATTTGATGGTAGAGTTGAGAATAAGCGGTTGATGTTAATTTGCATGTTAATCAATTAAAATGGTCAAACATGTTAATTTTTGTTTTTCTAAAATCAACAATTAAAATTAGCAATTGCCAACGACGCCAAAACTTGATAACGCTAGGAAATTCAATCACTTAAATTCCTAGCTAATCAAGAATAAAAATATGTCAAATACAGATACTTCTTCGTTCGTCTGCTAGAATACTAGTTAATGTTAAGATGCAATTGTATCTAAGCTTGAAAATAGTCGTTGTATTTTTTATTATCTAAAGCAATTTAATGCATAACATAATAACTAAACAAGCATAAAATACTAATCAATCAAGCATGTTTAGCATTTTAGCACAAACAATATTTTACCACATAATATTTATTGAGTCGATTTACACGAGTCAGAGTTATATTTAATGATCTATTGTTTGGATATTTATTGGTCTATTTTCTTTATAGTATTTATTAGAATAGATAATCATAAAGATATTAAATCTTCTTGATATCTAT
>JAPKLW010000449.1:253234-286222 GCA_026898455.1 Plectranthus barbatus
CATCCGAACTATTTAGACAAGATCAAAATTAAACACGGGGTATTACAACTATGACTTAAAAATAATCTTTTCGAAAATTTAGTAAACTTTGTAGATAAGATTTAAAAAGTTAAGACACGAAATTAGATTTATTTGAATACATTAATAAAAAAAATTATCTTTTGCGATTAGATTTATGGTGATACATAAATTATATATCTTTCATATTATATTCACTAATTTTATGGCATTCTAGAATAAAATTGTTATTTTGCTATACAATAATTATATTTATTTAAGTTATATTTATATTTTGGCAAAATCTAGTATGAGACGACCTCACCATTTTTTATTGTAAAACGGATCTAATCTATCCATACTTTTTAATTGAATCTTTTAATTGTTATAAATATATTTATTTATTTATATTGGACATTATTTAATTCCCTTTTTATTAGATATGGTATCATATATATATTTGAATTCCTGTATTTGTAAACTGACGTTGAATGAATGAGAAACTGTTTTTCTCTCTTCTCTCTGCCTTCTTCTCTTCTCTGTATCTTCTTCACTGGTTTTCTATATTGTTCATTGCTTTGGATTCAATCTACTCACAACACGTTATCAGCACGATAGTCTACTCATCAACAAGTTTTTGATTTGTTTGCCCTAGAAAAGAATCGTGTCTTTTCTGCAAGGTAATTTTCTGAAATTTATTTATTATATATTGAGAATGTAATTGGCTTCATCAAACTTTGTCTCAAATCCTCACATCATAAAACTCTTCAAGATCTACGACACATGTAATTTTGTTTATGCGGTAAAAGCCTTGATTTTTTTTTCTTTCTTCCGCCCCAAATTTTCTTCATGAGTTATTGCTCAATTCAATGGAATAGCGCCACAGATGCATATTAATGGAGATGTAGGGCTCTTTAAATTCATGAAATAAGAAAAGAGCTATTTAAATATAATATTACACTTGCGAATTTATTAATGGCGAGTACTGCTTTGCCAAGTTTAATGGCGAGAACTGCATTGCCTTTTGAAGTTTTTGTATAAGTTTTTTTTAATTGATATTCATGATTTTATGGCCTCTTTGAATTCTTGCATTTTTTTTAAAGCATGTATATAAATATATTTCTTTTACCAATATTTATTTCTTGTGAGTTGCTTTTGTTTTGTCTACTTTTTATCTTTTTCGTCGCTCAATGCCATATATATTGTGATACAGTAATTTAGTATTTGAGGTTTGGAGACAACTTGAAATTTGATACGAATATCATTATGAATTCAGTTGAGTTTTGACGCAATGATTCTTCTGCTTCTCTTAAATTTGTTGTCTTTTGAAGTTAAATGACATATCATTTTAGTTGGTTTTGTGCTTATTGGTGACTATGATAAAATTTAGAAAACAATATAAGTTAGTGAAATATTCCTACCAGAATCTTATAGATTTTGTTTTTACTAGTTCAAACAGTTAAAAATATAGAGATATATATTTACTTATGAACGTGGACTTTTGCTTACGGTTAGAAAGCATAAGAGGGTGATGTTTATATTGAAGCCTAGGAAACTAAAATATTTAAATCAACCAATGCAATATTGATTTGATGCTAAGTTGATGCTAGACAATTATTATTCTCCAGAATAAATTATGCTATAGAGACGGCTTATTCTAATAAAATGAATAATTTGTTGGCAATCATATATATGTTAAGATTGAGTAAATAAAGAATTTATTGAATGTATATATGATACAAATTGCTAGTCCACTATACATAATTGTTTCTTATTTAATAATATTATTTTGTGCATAATTTATGTAATTCAAATGTTTGACATCAACAAGAGAGAATTTGATGAGTTCGTCTTTGATGACAACAATTTATTTATCTTTGTCATTTAGCTCAATTACTTACTCTTATTCTCATTTATTTAGAATACACAAATATCAATGACAGAACCAATGGAGGGTGAATGAATTTTATGCTTAGTTAATAGTGCTACTTCACACACTATCCTTAGAGATAGAACATATTTTCAAACTCTTACTGAAAAGAGGGGGAGCGTTACTACAATTGCAAATGATAATATACTTATTGTAGGCTCCGGAAGAGCTTCTTTAATTCTACCTATGGGTACAGAACTTACCATTAATGATGCACTTTTGTACCCACAATCCAAACGTAATCTTCTCAGTTTTAAAGACATCCGATTAAATAGTTTTCATATTGAAACTGATATAGAAAATAATACTGAAGTTTTACTCATAACTCAAACAATTGGATGTCGAAAACAAGTCATGGAAAAGCTCCCATATTTCTCCTCTGGGTTGTATTATACTTATATTCAACATAATTTTCCTATTACAATGCATACAAAACTTAATGACCCAAAATCTTTCAAATTATGGCATGAACGCTTGGGTCATCCTGGGCACACAATGATGCGTCGAATTGTTAATAATGCTATTGGGCATGATATTAATAGTAAAAATCTCACATCCCCACAAGATTTTGTTTGTGTAGCTTGTGCGAAAGGAAAACTAATAATACAACCTTCTCGCACTAAAGTAAGAACGGAATGCCCCACTTTTCTCGAACGAATTCAAGGAGATATATGTGGACCAATTCATCCACCATCAGGGCCATTCCGATACTTTATGGTCTTAATTGATGCCTCTACTCGGTGGACTTATGTGTGTCTATTGTCCACTCGTAATAATGCTTTTGCAAAACTAATTGCCAAAATTATTTAGTTGAGAGCTCAATTCCCTGATTACTCAATCAAATCCATTCGAATGGACAATGCAGGTGAATTCACTTCAAAAGCATTTGATGAATACTGTATGTCTCTGGGCTTCAAAGTGGAACAACCGACTCCTTATGTTCACACTCAAAATGGTTTAGCTGAATCATTAATCAAACGAGTAAAATTAGTTTCTAGACCATTACTACAAAATTCTAACTTACCTATTTCTTGTTGGGGACATGCTATTTTGCATGCTGCTATGTTACTTCAAATCGACCAACTGCATATCATGAATATTCTCCCATACAATTAGTACGTGGTAAGGAACCAAACATTTCCCATCTGCGTGTATTTGGTTGTGCAGTTTATGTTCCAATATCACCACCGATGCGTACCTCCATGGGCCCCCAACGTAAATTAGGTATATACGTTGGTTATGAATCTCCGTCTATTCTTAAATATCTAGAGCCCATGACTGGGGATCAATTTACTGCTCGGTACGCTGACTGCATTTTTAATGAAGATCATTTCCCGACATTAGGGGGAGATACAAACTTAAAATCAAAAGAATATCGTGAAATTTCATGGAATGAAAAAGATCTTCAATACTTAGATCCACGCACTAATCAATCTGAACTTGAAGTTCAAAAGATAATCAACTTGCAATATTTAGCAAGTAATTTGCCAGATGCATTTACTGATCATAAAGGAGTGACTAAATCACATATACCAGCTATAAATGCACCACAAAGAATTGAAATCCCGAGTGGAATAAATAAATCAATTGATGCTCCTCAACGCCTGAAGCGTGGGAGACCTGCTGGTAGTAAGGATACAAATCCGCGGAAAACAAAGTCAAGTAAAGAAATTATCACACTCCAACAACCTCCTGAAGAGGATTGTCCTGAAGACAAAAATCCCAATACTTTTGCACCTGCTCAAAACAATAATCATATTGGGATTGCGGAACAATCAAATCAAGATATTATGGGAAATGAAAAGGATTTGATTAATGTTAATATCGAAGTGGCCATGAATTGTGTTGATACAGGAGAAACTTATAATAGAAATGTTACTGTTGTCGACAACACTTTTGAGTCTACAATTGCTCTTACACTTTCAAATGATAATCTGGATCCAGAACCTAAAACAATAGCCGAGTGCCAGAAGCGCTCTGATTGGCCAAAGTGGAAAGAAGCAATTGAGGCAGAGTTTAACTCGCTTAATAAAAGAAAAGTTTTTGGCTCTGTAGTACTTACACCGAAAGATGTTGTCCCTGTAGGATATAAATGGGTGTTTCTACGAAAGAGAAATGAGAATAACATGGTGGTGAGATATAAAGCGAGATTAGTAGCTAAAGGGTTTTCGCAGAGGCCCGGGATCGATTTTGATCAAACTTATTCTCCTGTATTGGATGGCATAACGTTCCGCTATTTAATATCTCTGGCATCAAATATGAACTTGGATATGCAGTTAATGGATGTCGTGACCGCATATTTGTATGGGTCATTAGACACTGATATTTACATGAAAATTCCCGATGGGTTGAATATCTCAAAGTTAAAAGAAAATGAAAACCGTAACATGTATAGCGTTAAACTAGAAAGATCACTATATGGTTTAAAACAATCGGGAAAGATGTGGTATAATCGACTGAGTGAATTCCTCCTGAAGAAGGAATATGTTAATAATGACGTGTGTCCTTGTGTTTTTATCAAAAAGTCACATAATGGTTTCTGTATAATTTCTGTTTATGTTGATGACATAAACATTATTGGAACACGTAAAGAACTTGAAGAAGCTAGCTCATATCTAAAGACGGAGTTTGAAATGAAAGACTTGGGTAAGACCAAGTATTGTGTCGGCCTGCAGATCGACCATCTCTCTGAAGGAATCTTTGTTCACCAGTCAACGTATGTACAAAAGATCCTTGAAAGATTTTATATGGATAAATCTCATCCGCTTAGCACACCAATGGTTGTCCGATCCCTAGAAGTGGATAAGGACCCTTTTAGACCTAAAGATGAAAATGAAGATATTTTAGGACCTGAAGTTCCTTATTTGAGTGCCATTGGAGCACTACTTTATCTTGCGAACTGCACCACACCTGATATAGCATTTGCAGTTAATCTACTAGCAAGATTTAGTGCTTCACCTACCAAGAGACATTGGAATGGTGTTAAGCATATTTTTTGTTATCTTCAAGGTACAAAAGATCTAAGTCTATTTTATAAAAGAATTCAGGATATGACATTGGTTGGCTATGCAGATGCTGGATATTTGTCTGATCCCCATAATGCTAGATCTCAGACTGGTTATGTTTTTCTCTGTGGTGGTACTGCTATTTCTTGGAGGTCATTTAAACATACTTTGGTAACTACATCTTCAAACCACTCAGAGATTATAGCATTATATGAAACCGCTAAAGAATGTGTATGGCTAAGATCTTTAATACAACACATTCGCGGTTCATGCGGTATAACATTAGAAGAAAGATCCCCCACGGTCCTTTATGAGGACAATGTAGCTTGTGTTGTACAAATGAGTAATGGATTTGTTAAAGGAAACTTAACAAAACATATATTACCTAAATTCTTTTATCCTCACGAGCTCCAGAAGAGCGGTGAAATTATAATACAAAAGATTCAAACATGTGATAATCTTGCAGATCTATTCACAAAGTCTCTTCCAACATCTACTTTTGAAAAATGTGTTTACAATATAGGTATGCGTAGACTTGGAAGATTATTGTCTTCAGGGGGAGCGACAACATCTAAATAATCCTGAAGATTAAGCCCTGAAGGCATAATAGATGTACTCTTTTCCTTACTAATTTTTTCCCATTGGGTTTTCTTAGTTAAGGTTTTTAATGAGGCAACTAGTGCAACACCTGAATAAATATATATCGTGTACTCTTTTCCTCGACTATTTTTCCCACAGGGTTTTCGGCGAGGTTTTTAATGAGGCATGAGCATTACAAATAATGTCCAAAGGGGGATTGTTATAAATATATTTATTTATTTATATTGGACATTATTTAATTCCCTTTTTATTAGATATGGTATCATATATATATTTGAATTCCTGTATTTGTAAACTGACGTTGAATGAATGAGAAACTGTTTTTCTCTCTTCTCTCTGCCTTCTTCTCTTCTCTGTATCTTCTTCACTGGTTTTCTATATTGTTCATTGCTTTGGATTCAATCTACTCACAACATTAATGAATATTTCCCAAAATATAAATTCTTCTCCTCTTTCACGCATCCGAACTGCCCTCCCCAACTTCGAAATGCATTTGGCGGCAATGGAGGTCTCCTATCACCCACACTCGTATGTCCACCTACCATCGCACTGTCATCCCGATCAACAACCACCCACGAGACCTCGTGACGGCTTCAACTTATTTGTTGATTTCATCGTCTTCGCCGTCGACGGTGCAACTGCTAGATTCTGTTAACAATTCGATGGATCCCTGCTCTCAACCCGATCGACAATCACTTTTGCTCAAGTTCTATCTCATGACACAGTTCAACAGCGCGGAGTGATAGTAGGGGCATGCGCACAAATTGACCCATCTGTTCGGCTATTGTAAAGGTTTTTTTTCCCACTTTATCCTAGAGATGAACACAAAAACTTGCATCAACTGGCTTTCGTCACGTTGAAAAACACAGGAGAAAGAGTGATATTGTGTGGTGCCAGAGGTTCAATTGCGGTGGTATTGCCGAGCATAGTAGGCTTGTCCGCAGAGATTTACCAAACCACCACTAATCATATGTAACAAAAACAATTGAAACAAGACGAATAGAAAGTAGAAATTAAACGGAACATGTATGAATGGATTGGTGGAGTTACAAAAACTGAAGTTGGTGACAGTAGTGAAAGATTGAGATGCTTTGTATTTTATTGGTTTGTTTGCTCAGAGAGAATTGGAGGGGATGCCATGAGAAAAAAAACTGAAATTATGTAATTCATTTTTGTGAGTTATATAATTTTCAAATAGGGATTAAATACATAATTTTTTCTTAAATGTTTATGGATTATTCAAATGATGTATTTATCCCATTAAAATTATGTAGTTTGTTCATTAAAATGTGCATTTTTTTCTTTGGAAATGGTGCATTCTTTTATTTAGAAATGATGCATTATTTTGCTCTCAAATGATGTATTGCTTTACAATAAATGATGTATTACTTAATTGTAAATGATGTAATTCTTTTAATTATCAAATACCTTATTTTCACTTAAAATGTATATGGAATACTCAAATAATGTATTTCTACAATTAAAATGATGTATTTTCTTTTAGTAAATGATGTATGCTTTTCTTTGGACATAATCAATTCTTTTACTCTTAAATGATGTATTTTTTTACTGCAAATGATGCAATTTATTTTATAAATGATGTAGTTATTAAAGAAATCGGTAATCAATTTTTCTCTCGATTACGGAGTCAAACAATAGTTTATACAAATTATTGGAATAATTGGTAACTACTACAGTACTATTACTATTACTATTACTTTTCATTTTATTATTGATGCATTCTTGAAACTGATCAACTTTCTTTGATCTTCGGCAAGATTGTGATTTTTGTACTTATGTTTGCATCTCCAATGTAAGTTCTCTTAAGATAGATATGTAATTACTAATAGATCTTAATAAAGAATGTTTTAAATACGAAGGATAATTAATTGAGGAGTTTTGATGTATAACGAATAATTAAAAACTTTCAAGCATGTGGTGAAGAAGAAAACAACAGGGAATTACAAGCTTCTCCCTTACATAACCACATTGCTGAAAACATGTTTATGGATATTTTGCGGCCTCCTTAATCCTAGAGCTCTGCTCGTCGTCATCTTCAACCTTGCCGGAGGTGCTGTCCACCTCATCTACGCTGCCCTCTTCCTTACGTACACCCTAAAATGCACAATGATTTGTTACGTTACGTGTGTGTTCTTCTAATTATAAAGCTAATTAAATACTCCTTGTTATAAATGTATTTATTTATTTATATTATTGGACATTACTTATATATATTTGAATTTTCTATTTTGTAAAGGATACGTTGATTAACAATAAAACTGCTCTCTATTTTTCTCTCTTCCCTCTCTCTGTATCTTTTTCTTCCTTGATTTTCTCTACTGCTTGTTGAAGTTATCTCTGCTTCGGATTAAATTGCTTCATGTGATTTGAGTGAGACTATAATCCAAGATTCTGCAAGTAGCACTACCCATAAGGCAAAAGCTCTGATTTTTCTACGTCATCATCTGAACAAAGATCTCAAAAATGAATATCTGACTGAGAAAGACCCCTCTGTCTTATGGCAATCCCTGAAGGATCGCTTTGATCAACAACGATCAATAGTCTTACCACAAGCACAATATGATTGGTTAAATTTGCGTTTTCAAAACTTTAAGTCCGTAACTGAATATAATTCAGCTTTACACCGTATTGTATCACAACTAAATCTATGTAAGCATAATATTACAGAAGTTGAGCTGATAGAGAAAACTCTATCTACATTTCATGCTACCAATCTTGTACTCCAGCAGCAGTACAAAGCTAAAAACTATGCTAGGCATTCTGAACTCATATCTGCTTTACATGTAGCAGAAAAACATAACCAACTTCTTATGAGAAATCATAATGCAAGACCTATTGGTTCACAAGCAGTGCCTGAAGCACATGCTACAGCTCAACGATATAATAATAGAAGAGGTAGAGGACGAGGTCTAACTTATAATCATGGTGACAGAAATCGGTTTCAACGTGGTGGTCGAGGTGGCAGGTATAATAATAATGTCAGATTTCAAAATCAAGGACAAAATGATCACCCTCACAATTTCTCATTCAGAGGTCGTGGGAGGGGGTATAACAATAAAACTCATTCACAGAAAGCCAGTTCATCCCAGCCTACAAATGACAAAAAAGAAGTTTGCCATCGATGTGGATGTAGTGGGCATTGGTCTCGTACATGCCGCACCCCAACCCATTTGGTTGAAGCATATCAAAGGATGCAGAAAGATAAAAAGGGCAAAAATGTTCAAGTGGAATCACACCATACAAGTTTGCCTGAAGCAAACATGTCCTTTAACACAAATGATGATGATCTATTGGGTTTGGAGCTCGCTGATTATGGAGATAAAGAATAAATTGACTTTGTTATGTTTATTTGCATGTATTATGGATAATAGAATACTAGTATGTGTTTTACTTTTGTTATGGATGATTGTTTTACTTCTCGTTTATTTATCTTTGTCATTTACCTCTATTACTTACTCTTATTCTTATTTATATAGAATACACAAATATCAATGACAAAAGCAATGGAGGGTGAAAGAATTTTATGCTTAGTTGATAGTGCTACTACTCACACCATCCTTACAGATAGAACATATTTTCAAACTCTAACTGAAAAGAGGGGGAGCGTTACTACAATTGCAAATGATAATATACTTATTGTAGGCTCCGGAAGAGCTTCTTTGATTCTACCTATGGGTACAGAACTTGCCATTAATGATGCACTGTTGTACCCACAATTCAAACGTAATCTTCTCAGTTTTAAAGACATCCGATTAAATAGGTTTCATATTGAAACCGATATAGAAAATAATACTGAAGTTTTACTCATAACTCAAACAATTGGATGTCGAAAACAAGTCATGGAAAAGCTCCCATCTTTCTCCTCTGGGCTGTATTATACTTATATTCAGCCTAATTTCCCTATTACAATGCATACAAAACTTAATGACCCAAAATCTTTCAAATTATGGCATGAACGCTTGGGTCATCCTGGGCACACAATGATGCGTCGAATTGTTAATAATGCTATTGGGCATGATATTCATAATAAAAATCTCACATCCCCACAAGATTTTGTTTGTGTAGCTTGTGCGAAAGGCAAACTAATAATACAACCTTCTCGCACTAAAGTAAGAACGGAATGCCCTACATTTCTCGAATGAATTCAAGGAGATATATGTGGACCAATTCATCCACCATCAGGGTCGTTCCGATACTTTATGGTCCTAATTGATACCTCTACTCGGTGGACTTATGTGTGTCTATTATCCACTCGTAATAATGTTTTTGCAAAATTAATTGCCAATTTATTGAGTTGAGAGCTCAATTCCCTGATTACTCAATCAAATCCATTCGAATGGACAATGCAGGTGAATTCACTTCAAAAGCATTTGATGAATATTGTATGTCTTTGGGCATCAAAGTGGAACATCCGGTTCCTTATGTTCACACTCAAAATGGTTTAGCTGAATTATTAATCAAACGAGTAAAATTAGTAGCTAGACCATTACTACTAAATTCTAAAATACCTATATCTTGTTGGGGACATGCTATCTTGCATGCTGCTATGTTACTTCAAATTCGACCAATTGCATATCACGAATATTCTCCCATACAATTAGTACGTGGTAAAGAACCAAACATTTCTCATCTGCTTGTATTTGGTTGTGCAGTCTATGTTCCAATATCACCACCAATGCGTACCTCTATGGGCCCTCAACGTAAGTTAGGTATATACGTTGGTTACGAGTTTCCGTCTATTATTAAATATCTAGAGCCCATGACTGGGGATCAATTTACTGCTCGGTACGCCGACTGCATTTTTAATGAAGATCATTTCCCGACATTAGGGGAAATACAAACTCAAAATCAAAAGAATGTCGAGAAATTTCATGGAATGAAAAAGATCTTCAATACTTAGATCCACGTACTAATCAATCTGAACTCTAAGTTCAAAAGATAATCAACTTGCAATTTTTAGCAAGTAATTTGCCAGATGCATTTACTGATCATAAAGGAGTGACTAAATCACATATACCAGCTATAAATGCACCACAAAGAATTGAAATCCCGAGTGGACTAAATAAATCAATTGATGCTCCTCAACGCCTGAAGCGTGGGAGACCTGCTGGGAGTAAGGATACAAATCCACGAAAAATAAAGTCAAGTAAAGAAACTATCTCACTCCCACAACCTCCCGAAGAAGATTGTCCTGAAGACAAAAATCCCAATACTTTTGCACGTGCTCAAAACAATAATCATATTGGGATTCTGGAACAATCAAATCAAGATATTATTGGAAATGAAAAATATTTGATTGATGTTAATATCAAAGTGGCTATGAATTGTGTTGATACAGGAGAAACTTATAATAGAAATATCACTGTTGTCGACAACACATTCGTGTCTACAATTGCTCTTACACTTTCAAATAATAATCTGGATCCAGAACCTAAAACAATAGTTGAGTGCCAGAAGCGCTCTGATTGTCCAAAGTGGAAAGAAGCAATTGAGGCAGAGTTTAACTCGCTTAATAAAAGAAAAGTTTTGGCTCTGTAGTACTTACACCGAAAGATGTTGTCCCCGTAGGATATAAATGGGTGTCTGTACGAAAGAGAAACGAGAATAACATGGTGGTGAGATTTAAAGCGAGATTAGTAGCTAAAGGGTTTTCGCAGAGGCCCGGAATTGATTTTGATCAAACATATTCTCCTGTATTGGATGGCATAACGTTCCGCTATTTAATATCTCTGGCATCAAATATGAACTTAGATATGCAGTTAATGGATGTCGTGACCGCATATTTGTATGGGTCATTTGACACTGATATTTGCATGAAAATCCCTGATGGGTTGAACATCTTTAAGTTAAAAGAAAATGAAAACCGTAACATGTATAGTGTTAAACTAGAAAGATCACTATATGGTTTAAAATAATCGGGAGAGATGTGGTATAATCGGCTGAGGGAATTCTTCCTGAAGAAGGAATATGTCAATAATGACGTGTGCCCTTGTGTTTTTATCAAAAAGTCACATAATGGTTTTTGTATAATTTTCGTTTATTTTGATGACATAAATATTATTGGATCACATAAAGAGCTTGAAGAAGCTAGCTCATATCTAAAGACGGAGTTTGAAATGAAAGACTTGGGTAAGACCAAGTATTGTGTCGGCCTGCAGATCGACCATCTCTTTGAAGGAATCTTTGTTCACCAGTCAACGTATGTACGAAAGATCCTTGAAAGTTTTTATATGGATAAATCTCATCCGCTTAGCACACCAATGGTTGTCCGGTCCCTAGAAGTGGATAAGGACCCTTTTAGACCTAAAGATGAAAATGAAGATATTTTAGGACCCGAAGTTCCTTATTTGAGTGCCATTGGAGCAGTACTTTATCTTGCGAATTGCACTAGGCCTGATATAACATTTGCAGTTAATCTACTAGCAAGATTTAGTTCTTCACCTACCAAGAGACATTGGAATGGTGTTAAGCATATTTTTCGTTATCTTCAAGGTACAAAAGATCTAGGTTTATTTTATAAAAGAAATCAAGATATGACATTGGTTGGCTATGCTGATGCTGGATTTTTGTCTGATCCCCATAATGCTATATCTCAGACTGGTTATGTTTTTCTCTGTGGTGGTACTGCTATTTCTTGGAGGTCTGTTAAATAGAATTTGGTATCTACATCTTCAAACCACTCAGAGATTATAGCATTATACGAAACCGCTAAAGAATGTGTATGGTTAAGATCTTTAATACAACACATTCGCGGTTCATGCGGTATAACATCAGAAGAAAAATCCCCCACGGTCCTTTATGAGGACAATGCAGCTTGTATTGCACAAATGAGTAATGGATTTGTTAAAGAAAACTTAACGAAACATATATTACCTAAATTCTTTTATCCTCACGAGCTCCAGAAGAGCGGTGAAATTATAATACAAAAGATTCAAACAAGTGATAATCTTGCAGATCTATTCACGAAGTCTCTTCCAACAACTACTTTTGAAAAATGTGTTTATAATATAGGTATGCGTAGACTTGGAAGATTATTGTCTTCAGGGGGAGCGACAATATCTAAATAATACTAAAAATTTAGCCCTGAAGGCATAATAGATATACTCTTTTCCTTACTAAGTTTTTCCCATTGGGTTTTCTTAGTTAAGGTTTTTAATGAGGCATCTAGTACAACACATGAATAAATGTATGTCATGTACTCTTTTCCTTGACTGTTTTTCCCACAGGATTTTCAGCGAGGTTTTTAACGAGGCATGAACATTGCGAAGTAATGTCCAAAGGGGGAGTGTTATAAATATATTTATTTATTTATATTATTGGACATTACCTATATATATTTGAATTCTCTATTTTGTAAAGGATACATTGATTAACAATAAAATTGCTCTCTGTTTTTCTCTCTTCCCTCTCTCTGTATCTTCTTCTTCCCTGATTTTCTCTACTGCTTGTTGAAGTTATCTGCTTCGGATTAAATCATCTCATAATACTCCTATATATTTTAAATTATTGTTGTTGCATATGAAATCGATGAAGTCCGTAGCAGCAGTAAATGTTGTGTTTCTTGGGGTATCTTGGTTAGCGGCTCCGCGACAAACTTCGCGGCGGAGATTTGGGGAGGCTGATTAGGCAGCAGTTGCTGACAGGTGGTGACGGCGCTAGCAAAGACTTGCAGCGAAGACTCCTGTGCTTTGTCGATTGAGCATGTTGTTGTGGTGGGGAAGATTGTTGAGCCACAAATATGAGCCAGATAATGTGCAAATCCTAAAAGAAAACTTATTTTATAATATGGATATTGGGTGAGATCCGTCTCACATAATTTTTACGAGAGACGGTCTCTCACAAGACCAACTCTTATATTTTTTTGAGCCCAACAAAAATATTAAATGCATTTACTTTCTTTCTCTTTTGTCATTTATTAGAAGTATAAAAGTAAACTTATTATATGAAGTAATTTGAAATAAATCAAATGCGATCGAACCGGTTTGATATGCCCCTAAATCCAATTATGACTTGGCCACATTATGTCTATTTAGCAAGACCCTTTTGAAATTTACTGAAAAGTTGCACATTCACCTTACTTTTCCAGCTTTTTCGTAATTGATGAATTTATTATATCTCATTAAAGACACACTCTACAAAATAAAACCCAATTCAACATACTTTTCTCCCCAAACTCGAGATTCATATTCCAAGACAATTTAGTTTAGTTCTTCTAATTAGATTTTATTTGCAAATTTGTGTGTTCCGTACTAATTCTAACATGTGGATTTGTAAATATATGCATATTATAAGTTCTTGATCAAAAACTATATGATTTGCCAAAAGAGGAAGTTGTCAGAGCTCCATTGATGATCTTCATCATGCAAAGATTAAGGTAAAGGCTGAATTAAAACTATAATTTGTTAAAGTTAAGAATATAACATTATCCAAGAACAAGGATAAATCATAGCACATGATTCAAAGATTAATTCATATATTTTTCCATTTTTTATGCAACAGCGACCGAGATAGAGGGCAGAACTCAGAAATGAGTTGAAAGTGCACGGTCAGTTCGAATTTCCGAAATTATATTTTGTTATCGAATTTAATTTGAAGCTACGCGACCGATTTATTGTGGGAAATTATTATTTTAGCAATGATTCTTGCCCTTTTATTTATTGGGAGAAATTAATAATTATTAATGAGTTTAATTAATCTCGATTAATTATTTGGTGATCCGACATTTTCGTATCGGGATAATATCGATCGACAAATATTCGAATATCAACGAAATATCACGGTCTCCCGTGCAATGACGCAAAGAGATGTGGAGTTGACGTGAGGTGATGTTAAAGTGACCGATGTGACAAGCGAATGACAACCACTTTAACTTTTTGACTTTCGGTAATTCCGAAATTACCCTTCACCTCCCTCTATAAATATAACCTCCTCTCTCTCTCTACCATTTCACTCTCTCTCCCTAAGGATTCTCTAGGAAGATTCCGGCGAAGACTCCGGCGAACTCCAACGAGGCTCCGCCGAAGAGTTTTTAAGGTAAAACTATACCTTTTTAGAATCCTCTCTTCATTTCCTTTCCATTTCCAACCTTAGTTTCTCTATTTCTTGAATTTATGAAGTGGAAAGTGAATGATCAAGGGTGAATCAAGTTTAAGAGTGCCTATACGCTTCAAGGAGGTATAAATCGAACCTCTCTCTAGCTATTTCTTATGTGTAAGCATGTTTGAAATTTTTTCCCTAGTTGATAAATGGCATGATCTAGGCTTTTAATGGATTGATGAGCACGTATGCATGTTTATCATGATATATTATGAGCCTAGAAGTGATATATCGACCTAGGAATCGAGTTGTGTTTATTTTGGAGCATTTTTGGTATATTTGCCCTATATGGAAATAATGAGA
This sequence comes from Plectranthus barbatus, assembly GCA_026898455.1. Classification (NCBI taxonomy): domain Eukaryota; kingdom Viridiplantae; phylum Streptophyta; class Magnoliopsida; order Lamiales; family Lamiaceae; genus Plectranthus; species Plectranthus barbatus. The sequence continues at coordinate 268,187 of JAPKLW010000449.1, forward strand.
TTTTATCTCGATCCCAACATATTTTGATGCTTTAAATCATGTCTAGACTCATTATACTTGTTAGAAAACCATTTAGTGTTATTAGAAATCGATTGGACGAGCCCGAATAACCGTTTGAACCAAAAATCATTTTTCTCCGCCGAAGGCAACGAGCATCGACTTTGATCGACGCCGCCTTATGTCGATCGATGCGGCCATGTCGGATGACATGGAAGCACGTCAGTCGACATGGAGCTGCCGTCCATTTTTCTTTCTGACGATTGTTCATTTCGGTCGACATAAGTTGTATATCGGTCGACATACCTGTGTCGATTGACGCCGTTCTATTTCGGTCTACGTGACCACGTCGATCGACACACTTGGTGTCGATCGAAACCGACAACATTTTTCTAAATTTCATCTTCTTCCTGCGATTGATTCAAACCAAATTGTTCTTTTATTCGATATCCCTCATACCAGTCGACAAAGAGATGTTATCTTCCATAACTCCTCCGAAAACCTTTTCAATTCAAATCAACTTCGATTGCTTGACCGAACTGTCGCAATTTGAATCTTCTTAGAAGCTTGATATTAAACTAAACTCGTTAAACCTTAACCTTTGAAATTTTAATTCGATATTCATCTGAGATCAAGAATCTTCTCGATTACTTTTGTTGAAATAGCTTTGAAACCTATTGATGAGTTCTAGAACTCTCAATCAATTACATATCAATTCGTAATTGATTACGTAACTTTTCTCAATCATAATTTGTGAAGAGATATTTAGTCATTTGATGACGTCTCACACTTGTTCAGAAAAATAGAACTTGATAAACTTAGATCATTGAAGTTCTACTTATCTTCAACGTCAATCGATATCTCTTTTATCAATCATAGTAGAGAGCTATTCTTTCCTTCTCGCTCTCTTTAAAACCCTTTTGATTCAAACCAACTTCAATTGTTCGATCCGATTAATCATGACTTAATCTTCTCTTGAAACAACTTGATGAGTTCCCATACTCTCAAGCGATGTACGATGATGGATTATGAAATTCTCTCAATCATACTCTTTGATGTGATGTTCTGTCAATTGACGAAGTCTCGTATTTGTTCAATTATGTTGAACCATGAATTCCGTTTGTAAATCATGCTCGATTTGAACCACGAGCAATTGAATTAACGATTGACTACCTTGTCCGTCAAACTAGATGGTCAAATCATTTCTTCATATCCTTATCCGATGGCTCAAGGGTTGAAAAGTCCATGGTTAATTAAGAGTCTAGAATCCTAGATGTTTGAGTAACAGATGTCTCGATCCATTATCCTCTAAGGATTTATTTATTCCTTGTACTGTAGGAAAGGGCAAGAAGAAGATCAATTACTAGATCGACCAATCGTGAAACCGCACCTACTCAAGGTGGGCTTTTTTTACCCCTATAAAGTGGGCCAAATTAAAAATATAAAAATGATGTTTTCTTTTCAAAGCATATCAAGCATGAAATGAAATTTTTTGTTTTGAGCTGCTTTGTCATTGCCTATTGTTTTGTGTTTGCTATCTGTCCTCACTGTGGGGGGAACCCCACTTAGATAAGAACATCAAACGTATTCAACGTGGATGTTGACTCTGCGTATTGCGAGTCTTATCAATCGTACCCAGGTAGTGAAAGAGATACCTTGGGTTAGTGCACTATGATGCTGACATGTTAGGGGTCATGCCCTACTCGGACTAGAATCGTGACTGTGGTAGGTGGCCACCTCCCAGTCACATTGTATTAATTCCAGATAGTTTAACTAAGTAAAAAGGAGCATGCTCATTCATAAAATGTTTTAGTGCAATGGGAGGATTTTAAACTTAAAACCCCATGTGCGACCGATTAAAAGGCATGACAAACTTATATGTATGTATGTTTTCGGGCATGTGTTCACTAAATACAATTTGTACTTAGCCCTCGCATTATTTCTAAAATGCGCAGGTTAAAAGATGCTTTTGGAGAAGAGTACGAGGCAGCAGTCGAGGTGGAGCTGAAGACTCTTTTTGTAATAGTTATATGTTGAAGTATGTATCATCATATACATACTTCATTGATAACTTTCCGCTGCTTGACTCAATGTCTTTTGTTAGACTTTTGATATATTCAATCTTGTTAAACTCTGATACTTGGTTTACTCAAGAAGTTACGATCCTTTCTTGAGGAGGCACCCTTTGCTATCTTTTGCTTAACTTGGGATAAGCGTGATGATTTCTTCCTTAATTGCTTGAGCTCTTCTTATTAATTGATTATGCCATCGGGGCGTGACAAGAGGTGAGTTCAAAACTATAATTTTTTAAAGTTTAGAAGATAACATCATCCAAGAACAAGGATAAATCATAGCACATGATTCAATGATTAATTCATATACTTTATGAACAATTATTGATCTAATTGTTTTACGAATATAAAACAATTTTACCAAAATATCAGTACCATTTTCTTTCACATGCTACTAATTTCTATGTTATGGTGGAGAGTCTTAAATGTTCTCATATATCTATTTCTTGGGTGAGGGCAGTTTGTGTGGAGTTTCCTCAGGCTAGATGTAGATAATCATATCCATTTCAGGATGGTGACATTCCCTGGGAAGCTCACGAGGTTCGTTATAATAAGTCCTCCAAGATGAATCATTGATTCAAGCATAAGCGATAAGGGTTGAATGGTACTACTCGGGAATAACAAGAGATTAATTTATTGCAGGTAATTGTCATATTCTGAAAACTAAAATATGGGGATTAACCAAGTCAATGCAACACGTTCCTAATAACGAGGTAATAAAGGGGTAGGTCAACATAATTCTCTGGTGGCATAAATTAATGTTTATTAATTAATTATGTTCTGGGTTGAATATGAAATTAATTAATAGGATGCCCACATTATTATTTGCATTTGATCCCTGGTCTGGCCCAATAATGCTCTGAGCCCATAAGGGTTTATTAAACCTTCATAGCCCATTCTCCAGATCTATAAATAGATCAGTTCTCTCACTTCCCACATTAGTTTTAAGTTTACAGTCTCACAAAACTGAAACACTAGAGAGTGTGAGAGAGTGGGCGACCGACTGCAATAGGAGGGAAAGGAGAAATCAAGTTCCTCCAATGCAGTTTCAATCTGATAGTGCATCCTCGCCAGATTTCCGGATCGAGCAAGGAAACAAATCAGAAGATCAGATCTATAGGAACACCATCAACCATCTACCGCAGTTATTTAATCCGCAGGAGTTGAGGTATTCATTTGAATCTACGCATTAAATTAAATAGAAGCATGCATAAAGCATTTACTATTTTTCATAACATTTATTTTGATATAATCGAATGTGGGGTTAAGAAATAAAATGAAGATTCTCATCGTCTATTGTAGACTCAATTTCTACACTAGCTGCATATAAACTGACTATCGAGTTCTATATTGTTCCTGCTGGAGTACGGTCTGATTTTTTTAATATAGCACCCTTACTGCATTAGATTTATTCACTTTAAGCTTATATGTCGCTATTACCTGTTAATTGTCACAAATTCGCATTTATTTTATTTCCTGCATATTATATTCATTATCTATCATTGTCTGTCGATCTCTATTCTTGTGCTATTTGGATCTTGCATTTCCGGGACCCTGTATCCGTACGAATCGAAACTCAACTGGAATCTAACCTTGGCTTAGTGAGTATAAATACATTTACACTGATATGATGTAATAAATGAGTGCACTAGGAACATCGCATGACGTGCCCCAACGTGTGCCGCCACCGCCTACCTCACCTCGACCTTCTATCTTTGTGATGTCGCAGGTGTGGGCTCGACTCTGGCTTTGATTTCTGGTTCTAAATTCTTAATTCTCGGTAATTGGTCTTTGGGCTTTGGGGTTGGCTCGACCCATCTAGCCCTTATCTTTTTGGACAATAGAAATGAGCCTGTTGGGCTCATCGGAGTGAGCCAGTTGATTGGGTCGGTCTAATTGACGTGTTGCACACATGGCTTGGAATGTGGCTGATAAGTTAGCACATGTGTGGAATTGTCGGGAACCATTTCACTTCCTATTCTAATTCAAATGACATGACACCATCATGACTCCCGGGTTAGCCGCCCGTACCTGCTCGTGCATGTCCATGACTTCCACCCGTAACTACCAGCGTCATTCTTAGGCACATAAGTAGGGAGTCCTAACTTCACCCAAAACCATGGTCAAAGGTGAAGGATTGACACCCCACTTATATACCCATCCACATTGGGGTATGAATCCGATGTGGGACAAATCCCACATCATAACAATCCATCCCCCTTCAAACCAGACATCCACTGATGGAGAACGGGACCTCACCACCACGTCGGGGCCTCCTCGCCCCCTCGGCATTCATGGCCCCGGCGGGTCTATCCCTGGCGGGTCCACTCTCCACCTCCTTTTCTCGTGGAAGTACCATCCGGCAGGTCGAACAAAATTGTTAAGCACATAAGTAGGGAGTCCTAACTTCACCCAAAACCATTGTCAAAGGTGAAGGATTGGCACCCCATTTATATATCCATCCACATTGGGGTGCGAATCCAATATGGGACAAATCTCACATTATAACAGTTATCATGAGCGCGTGAGTAGCTATCGTCAGGTTTCGATTGTCCGACACATTCCTCAGATGGTGGAGATGCCTATAAATAAGCATCTCATGTGCATGCATCAAACATTCTGAAAATAGTATCATTACACTACCAAATATTTTCCAGCATTCTCTCTGTGAGCTCAATCCTAGCACCCTCCACTTCACTGGAGCTCTATTGATTGTGGTGTTGCTTCAATCGAGACGAAAGTCATTTCACCTTTGGGGAAAGATTGTCAGTTTCTGAGCACTACGACAGCCTATTTGTATTGCGGAGAGAGTTCGACTCGGCTGTTCCATTGTTCTTTAATATTTTTTTGTATTATTTAATTTCCGCAAGCATAACTTTGTATCATACTTCTGTTCGTGTACTTAGTCCGTTCTACTCAACAATTAAATAATTAAAATATGAAAAGAAAAACTAATATATAAGAAAAAATATAATATAATAATTTGATTAATAAAATTAAATGAATAGTAAAAGAATCAAAATGAAATATTCTTTATAGAGTGAAATATAGAGTTTGACTGTTGGAGATGAAAAATAAAAATTGAAAACCTAAACTCCAAAATAGATAAAGTATGCTCAATTATAGAATTAACTGTTGCAGATGATCTAACTTTATACTTGCAAATTGCATATTTCAATTAATTTTCAGAAAACTACTTATTTTATTTCAAAATCTTAAATTTAGTTAATTTATTTCTAGTTTTCTACATCTATCAATTTATTCTAATTTTTTTATTTTGATTTATGAATTTTATTTTATATAACAAACGACGCTAATTTATTAATGATTCATGCATTTTTCTTCTACATGGAGGTCACATCAACGTCCACGTAAACTTTTATTTATTTTTTTAAATGTCATTTCGATAAAATTTGAAAAATGAACAAATAAGTTATTCCCTATTTTTTTTAAACGTTGATTTTTCAATAACGAAACGACGTTGTTCTCGTAATTCCTCATTTAAAAAAATAAAAATAAAAGTTCACGTGCGTCCTTATAGATGAAAAATCCGTAAATCAACAATATTTTAAGTTATTAACATTGTTTGTTACTGGACAAAATTAATTAACTAAAAGACGATAAATAGATAAAAGAGAAAACTTAAGATAAAATTAAATGAGAAAATGAATAGTTTTTCCTGAATTTTTACACAGATAATAATGTAACAGAAAGAATGTGTGGAGTTACCGCTTTCGAGAACCTCTCCCCCCCTCTCTCTCTCTTCAGTTGAACCATTACAGTGACTACACCTCCAAGACAGAAGCCCAACCCAGCCCAAGAGTCATCTATTTCTTTTTCCTAATCCCAATCACTCTCACTCCCACACCTCATTAATTAGTTATATTGTTAAATACTCCCTCCGTCCCACCTCAATTGTCCCATTACTTAAAAAGACAATTTTTTCACACTCAACAATAAAATATTAATTCCACTCAACTTACTTTACACTCACATTCATTGGTTATTGTGTCCGGTCAACCCGGGACAATTCAGCCGGGACGGAGGAAGTATATAGAACCAAATCTTGATCACAATTTCGAAAAACACATTATATATATATATATATATATATATATATACACTACAAATTTACATTGTATCAAGAACTGAAGAGAAGAAGGTGTTGTCGATAAGAAGGCAATGTTGTAAAAATCGCTAGGCGCTAGTCGGGCGGTCGAGGGGGGCCTAGCGCCTAAGCGGTCTAGGCGGGGATTAATCGGATTCTAGGCGGTTTAAGTATTTTTATTTTTTTATTTTTTATATATCTCAAGTAATATATAAAAATCTTACCAACAAATTATATATTTAAAAAGCAAGTAAAATTTCAACATTTTATATGTATCTCAAGTAATATTCCTGCAACAAACATCCTCACATTTAAATCCAAACGTATAAATATTCTTGCAACATGCACTTTTATATTTAAAAGCAAAATCCAAAATAAAAGTAAATCATAAACTAAAGTTTAAATATTACTGCACAAATATCATCACAATTCAAATCAATCCAAAATAAAAGCAATGAACAAAGCAAAGCCTAAAATAAAAGCAAACCATAATGAAAGTTAAATATTCGGACTACAACCATCCACACATTCGGTGGGGGCCATGGGTGGAGGAGTATGGAGTGCGAAGGTGAGGATTGAGGAATCGTGAATTTGGTTGGGAAATTTGATTTGGGAATAAAATTAGTTTTACACATTTATTCTAATTTTATATTTTTATGTTTTTAAATATTTTTTGAAATTAAAATTTAAAAATTGAATTTACAATTGAAAATAAAATTTAAAAATTGAATCTACAATTAAAATTTACTTCAGCCGATTTTTTTCCGATTAATGAGCGATTAATCCGATTAATTAGCGATTAATCCGATTAATCCGATCCGCCTAGACCGATTAATCGCCGATTAATCACCGATTAAATTAAAACCGATTTTTCTAGCCGATTTCGCATTTATCGGGGCGGTGGACCTCCGCCTACCGATTAATCGGCGCCTAGGCGGTCCTAGGCGCCGATTTTTACAACATTGTAAGAAGGATGTGTTGCACGATAAGAGTTACCTTCAACCTCTTCCACCTCCACCGTCGCGTCGCCTTCCACTGCTGCGCCACCGTCTCCTCTACCTTGCTGCGACACAGAGAGAGAGTGAGAGGAGGGTAGAGACCGAGCAGAGAGAGAAAGAGGGGTTTCTCAACCTCGCCTTTGGCCGGGGAGTTGACGGGATGGTTTGATTGGGGATTAAACAAGGGAGATCTGAGCCGAGCTATCTTCTTCTCCTCCGCTTGCTGTCCGGTTCAGCGCCGCTGCTGCGGTGCCCTTACCTTTGCCGGCGTCCAGCCGGCAGCACTGCCATCTCCATCAACGTTCAGCAGCTTCGCTGCTGCCGGTTCAGCGCCGCTGCTGCGGCGCCCCTGCCTTCGCCGGCGTCCAGCCGGCAGCGCTGCCATCTCCGGCGATGTTCAGCAGCTTCGCTGCTGCCTGCTGCCTTCCTGCTGCTGCTGCTGCTGCTTTTTCGCTGCGTCTTCATCTTCATCGAAGCGGGGCTGCTATGAACTGCTGCTCCTTCATAGCAGCCCCGCTGCATCAGGTAAGTATCTTTTTATTCTTCAGCATCTTATTGTCCTCTTGTTTATCCTACAGGTTGTATAGAGGCATTGAAGATTGGACAAAAGCTGATATGAAGAAGGTGCTGCGCGAAGTTTGGAGAAGTGAAGCTGCAGCCCCCGTGGGTTCGTGCTACGACTTAGAGCGAATGAATCCCCGACAACCCTCTCTCCAATCCCCTATGGTGGTATCAGAGCCACGGGGGTGAGAGTGGGAAGTTTTGCTGGGCATTCCCGTCGTGGTAGCGATACCTCGTCGTCGGCGTCCCCAGGGACGCGTGAGGTAGGTCGGAAAGCCCTCACCTAGGGCTTCCGCTCTGGTAAACTGGATGAAACCTCTCAGTTATTTCAAATTCCTAGATCAGTCGACTGGCGCCGTAGGATTGGGATTGTCTGCTGGTAGAAATTTCATGCTAGGATTTTGTGCTAATTGTTTATGGTTATCGTACTTTGCCTCCGCTGTGCTATTCCACTTGAGCTACATATTTCTTGTTTCCAGTCTGTTATTTTTTCGTGATTTTTCTTCTATGATTAATTGCTGAAAATTAGTTCACATGTCCCTTTAACTGAGTTGTGTGTGCCTGGTATTTACCTGTTACTGCTCGTTTTTTCTCTTGTGTGATTCTGAGTTTGTGGTTGCTTGTTGTTTGCTTTAATTGCTGAATATTTGTTTTTCCTTCTTCAGTGCATCATGGCCTCTAGTTCCAACTCTAATTCGTATGTGATGATGCCATTTAATGGTAAATCGGATTATAATATTTGGAAAAAGAAAATCAAATGTGTTTTAATTCAGCAAAGAGTGTTTAAAGCGGTGACAAAGGACTACTTAGAAACTGACACTGAACTACAGAGAACTGAAATGAATGAGCTTGCATGTTCTGTCATATTTCTAAATTTGTCTGATTATGTTCTTAGACAAGTTGAGCACATAGAGCGTGCTAAAGAATTATGGGCAAAATTAAAAGAACTGTATGCTGTGACTTAGGTTCAAACTTGATATGACTAAGGACATTAATGAGAACCTTGATATTTTCACAAAATTGGTCAAAGATATAAAACGTACTGGTGACACAATCATTGATAATTACTCTCCTCATATTTTGCTTAATGCTATTCTTGATGATTACAGTGATTTGAATTCTGCTATCAAATATGGTAGGGACTCTAATACCCTAGAAATTGTAGTTAATGGCTTGAAAAGCAAGGAATTAGACTTGAAGCATGCGAGGGGTAGGAACAAGGGTTCCGGTGAGATCATGCATGTGAGGGGAAGATCAAAATCTAGATACCAAAAGAATGGTAAATCTGATAACCATGAGGGAAAGAAGAAGAATCATAGTAAGGGTAGGTCTAAGTCTAAACCTAAGGGTAGACGTTGCTTTAATTGAAATGAAGTTGGTCATTTTATGAATCAATGCCCTAAGCCTCGTAAGAACAAGAATGATGAACATGCTAATGTTGCTTGTGGTGACGATGCTTTAGGTGATGTCTTTATGGTCTCTTCTATGAATTTTTATTCTTCTGTTAATTGGGTTTCTGAATCTGTGAATGAAACTCAATGGTTAATTGACTCTGGATGCACCAACATTTCTCCTTATAAGAATTTTTTCATGTCCATTAATGAAATTGATAGTGGTTGTGTCTCACTTGCTAATGAAAAGAAATGTAAGGTGGTTGGTGTTGGAGACATTTGTCTCAAATTTGACTCCGGTTCTATGTTTAGCTTAAGAAATGTGAGATATGTTCCTGATCTTTGTTGTAATTTGCTCTCTTGTGCTGCATTAGAAGAGGAAGGGCTAGAGGGTAGATGGGGGAAGGGAGTTATGAAAATTCTCAAGCGTTCCCTAGTTGTTTTCAAAGCTTTGAGGAAAAACAACTTGTATGTCTGCCAAGCTGAATGTATTTCTGCTAATAGCTCTGTTAATGTTGTGTATGAGGATAAGACTGCATTATGGCATAAGAGATTAGGTCAAATGAGTAATAAAGGTCTTGAATTGCTTAAGAAAGATGGTGCATTTGGTAATGACATCGTGTCTAGCGTGTCTTTCTGTGACTCATGTATTCTTGGTAAACAACATAAGGTCAAATTTCCTGTTTATGCATCTCCGAATGTGTCTACTTGCCCTGACATACTTGAGTATTTGCATGTTGATGTGTGGGGTCCTGCTAGTGTTCCTACTCATGGGGGGAACAAGTGCTTCTTATCTGTGATTAATGATTATTCCAGAAAAGTGTGGGTTTTCTTGTTAAAACATAAATCTGATGTTTATGAAAAGTTTAAGAATTGGAAACTTTTGATAGAAAACCAAGCTGGCAAGAAAATCAAAACATTAAGAACTGATAACGGACTTGGATTTTGCAATGCCCTGCTTGATAACTTGTGTGTTGAATTTGGTATTAGAATGCATAAGTCTGTTCCCTATACCCCTCAGCAAAACGGAGTAGTAGAAAGGATGAATAGAACTCTTTTAGAAAGAGTTAGAAGCATGATGGCCACTTTTGGCCTTGCTAAGCAGTTTTGGGGGGAAGCAGTTCATACTGCTGCTTATTTGATTAATAGGTCACCCTCTGTCCCGTTAAAAGGGAAATGCCCCGAGTCCATATTTTCTGGAAAGCCTCTTGATTTGACTAATCTTAAAGTGTTTGGTTGTTCTGCATATGTGCATCAGAAATTGGATAAACTTGAACCTAGGTCTAAGAAATGCATTTTCTTAGGGTATCCTGACGGAGTCAAAGGATATAGTTTATGGAGTTATTCTGAACCAGGTGTCAAGGTCATAATTAGCAGGGATGTTGTGTTTAATGAAACTGAATTTCCTTTTATTTCTTCTTCCTTGCCTGTGAATGAAAATGAATCAGAGAGTGCTCAGTTTGAGGTGGAGCAGCCACCTGTCATGAATGATTTAAATTCTAAAAATTTGAATGAACATTTAGAAAATGAGCATGATATTCATGATGAAAATCAGGGGGAAGAGAATGATTTAGCAAATGGTGAGTTTCATAATGAAATCAATGAGCTTGTACATCCAAATTTGCATGTTTATCAACTTGTGAGGGATAGGACTAGGAGACCAATTAGAGCTAACAGAAGGTATGATGATTATGAACTTGCTTCGTATGTGTTTAGTTTGTTGGACTCTATGGATGGTAATGAACCTAGATCTTACCGGGAAGCCTCTAATTCTGTTGATGCTGCTAAGTGGATAGATGCTATGAAAAGTGAAATTAGGTCTTTGCTTGCTAATAAAACCTGGATGCTTGTTCAAAAACCTGAAGATACATCTGTTGTTGATTGCAAATGGCTTTTCAAATTGAAAAAATGATGGTACTTCGGTTAGATACAAAGCTAGGTTAGTAGCAAAAGGATTCACCCAGAAAGAAGACATTGATTATAATGAAATATTTTCTCCAGTAGTTAAATTCACCATAGTCAGGATTATGTTTGCTTCGGTGGCTCACTTTGACTGGGAATTGAAACAAATGGATGTGACTACTGCTTTCTTGCATGGAGAATTAGATAAAGACATTTATATGCATCAGCCGGAAGGATTTATTGATCCTAAGTAGCCTAATCATGTTTGTTTGCTAAAAAAGGCTCTGTATGGTTTAAAGCAATCTTCTAGACAATGGAACATTAGGTTTGATCAATTCATGAAGTCTTTAAAGTTCACCAGAAGCTCCTTTGAGCATTGCCTATACTTTAAAGTGACTGATTATGTGCCTATGTTCCTGTTGCTTTATGTGGATGATATGTTGCTCATTAGTCCTTGCATGAAAGCATAAAGCATGTTCAAAATTGTCTATGTGGCCAATTTGAGATGAAAGATCTAGGAGATGCTAGAAGAATATTAGGCATTGACATTATTAGAGATAGAAAGAAGTGCTCCCTTGTGTTGAGCCAAACTTCTTATGTGAAGAAAATTCTGCAGAAATTTAATATGCAAGATTCTAAGCCCGTGAATGTACCTTTAGCCTCCCACTTTCTGCTAGGTAAGGACCAGTCCCCTAAAACTGAGTCTGAAATGAAAGCTATGAATAGAATTCCATATTCTAATGCTATAGGTTCTGTGATGTATCTCATGGTGAGTTCTAGACCTGATATAGCTTATACTGTGAGTTGCTTGAGTATACATGACTAACCCAGGTATGCCTCATTGGGAAGCATTGAAGTGGTTGCTTAGATATTTAAAATCTTCTGCAGATATTGGTTTAAATTTCTCTAAATGTCCAGGTGGAGTTAAATTGATAGGATCTGTGGATTCTAACTACGCAAATGATAGGGATAATAGAAGTCCACTACTTCTTATGTGATCACCTTGTGTGATTCATGCATTAGTTGGAAGTCCCAACTGCAATCTATTGTTGCTCTTTCCACAACTGAGTCTGAATATGTTGCGATAACTGATGCTATCGAAGAAGTCATCTGGATTAAGGGTTTATTGTCTGAAATTGGTTATTTAGATGATAAAGTTGTTTTGTTTTCTGATAGTGAGTCTGCCATCCAATTATGCAAGAATCCTATGTTTCATGATAGAACTAAGCATATAGATGTGTGTTATCATTATATTCGTGATGTTGTAGAGAAAGAGATAATATTGCTTGAAAAAATTGCAACTGAATTTAATCCGGATGATATGGGAACAAAATGTTTGTCTGTGGAAAAGATTTTATCATGTCAGCGAATTTTGCAAATTGATTTTGGTTGATTCATATCCTTGTCTGTGATATTTGGAGCCTGCCGTTTCTCTTACAGGTTCAACTGTGTTATGGTTTGTTTTCCCTCTGTTTGTTTCTTGTCTACAAGAGCTTAGCAGGCATGTAGGTGGGAAGCATCGGCGATGATGAAGTCCTACAGTTCCTCTTGATTCACCAGCATCTCACTCATGGGCCAAAGGTGGAGAATGTAGAATTTGTTGGCCCATAGTGGCAACTATTATACAAGGGCCTATTATGCCCAACCCATATCTCTCGACCGACCCGGTTTGGTCTTTGCCCTACTTGTCTCCCTTCTCCCCCAACTTTGAAAGGAACGATTAAGAGAGAAAAAAGAGCGCAGCCAGAGAGAGAGAGCCGTTACACCTTCGACCTCTTCCACCTCCACCATCGCGCCGCCTTCCACCGCTGCGCCACCGTCTCCTCTGCCTTGCTGCGACAGAGAGAGAGAGAGTGAGAGGAGGGTAGAGACCGAGCAGAGAGAGAGAGGGGTTTCTGAACCTCGCCTTTGGCTGAGGAGTTGACGGGCTTGTTTGATCGGGGATTAAACAAGGGAGATATGAGCCGAGCCATCTTCTTCTCCTCCGCTTGCTGTGCAGTTCAACGCCGCTGCTGCGGCGCCCCTGCCTTCGCCGGCATCCAGCCGGCAGCGCTGCCATCTCCGGCGACGTTCAGCAGCTTTGCTGCTACCTGCTGCCTTCCTGCTGCTGTTTCTGCTGTGTCTTCATCTTCATCGCAGCTCTGCTGCTCCTTCATAGCAGCCCCGCTGCATCAGGTAAGTAGCTCTTTATTCTTCAGCATCTTATTGTCTTCTTGTTTATCCTACAGGATGTAGAGAGGCATTAAAGATTGGACAGAAGCTGATACGAAGAAGGTAAGTTTGGAGAAGTGAAGTTGCAGCCCCCACGGGTTCGTGCCACGACTTAGGGCGAATGAGTCCCCGGCGGCCCTCTCTCCGATCCCCTACACACCATCAGTTTTGTTTTAGGATTTCACAAGTTGAAGGACACAGTGAAAGCTTCTTGTGGTTGCGCCGCCGCCGCCTGCGGTCGTCCTTTCTTGGGCTTTAGTGTGTTGAATGTCTCACATCGGCCACGAACCTGGAAGTATACCACTATATAATGGTGGAGGTCCCCTCTTCTTACAAGCCGGTTTTGTAGGGAGAATTGAAGATCTTTACATGGTATTTGAACCAGGTTCGGTTCGATGTGGCACCCGATTTTTCTTGATGATAGGACTCGATTTATCCCGATGATCGGACTTGACTTATCCCGATGATGGGATCCCCGTGAAGCTCCACGCTGTGCGTACCACTATATAATGGTGGAGGTCCCCTCTCCTTACAAGCCAGTTTTGTAGGGAGAACTGAGGATCTTTACATAGTGCACCACTGCCGTTGTAGGATCTTGGTTATGTTCGTTGCGATTTCTTCGCTTATCTTTTTTTTTTACAACCATTCTCTTGGATTTCATAGTGTGCTGATTTCTTTCATCGATTGCGTTAATTAAAATTCATTCCATTGAAGATTTAACATTCTTTTTTCATGCTTCCGTGATTCTGTATTTTATTCCCATTTTTTGTGAATTTGATAATTATATTTGAGATGTTTTCGGATTTTGATAGAGCTTGATTGAATAAAATGTTCAAGAAAATGAGAATGCGATCAAGATAATACGAAGGAAAGTAAATCTTCTATATTACGGTTTAAAAAAAAAAAGTATATCATGGATTGTGAATTAGACATTAATTTGGTGAAAAATAAGTTTTCCCATATATCGATTGCATTGAACCGTTTTATAGATTCAAGAAAAATAAGGTAGCTGATATTAAAATTGACATACTACTATGATTCAAACTAAAATCGAGTTTTTGATTTGTTATGAAAAATAAAGTGTGATTCTTTAGCAACCTATGCTCAGCTGCAATTTCCCATAACCAGCAAACAACGTCAAGCCATTTTTGTCTTCTTCCATGCATATATAATGATTGGGAATTTTTTATTTGCTTTAAAGAATTTTAAAATTAATGTAATTAAAAGAAAAAGGTAAAAATGTTGGCTATTTTAGTGATGAGCTTGCTAGCTAACCCGAGCTCACAAACAAAATGTAGATCAATGCAGATATGGTTTGCTTGTTTATGTGCCACGGAATTTTGAGTTAGAAATTGAGCATTTTTGTTGTCACAAAATAGGCGATGAGGACTAGGAATGACGAGTGTGGAATTCACTAAGAAAAGAAGTGAGCCAAATAATTTCAGCAACTGTATTGGCAAGGGCATGATATTCCGATTCACAGCAGAATCGAGTAATTATGGGCTATTTCTTTCCACTCCAAAATACCAAGTTTCCAACAAGAAAAATAAAGTAACCGTAAGTGAACCATTGAATTTCAGGGCACTTGGCCTAGTCGGCATCGGAGTAGGCCACTAAGTTATAAGGAGAACCACCAGAAAAAAAGAGGCCATGAGCTACAATATCCTTTAAATACCGAAGTATGCACTCGATAGCTTGGAAATATTCTTCCATCTGAGCATGCAGAAAGTGAATCAAGGTTGAGAGCAAAAGTGATGTAGGGTTGGGTAATGGTTAAGTTTTGCAAGGCTCCAACAAGAGAATGTAGTGAGTAGTGTCTGAATAAGGTTCACCATTACTTAAGAGAACATTACGAGAAGCCAAGGGTGTAAAAATCAGTTTGCAATAAAGAAGATCGAAACTGCTAAGACTATGTTTATCAACAACCAATCCAACCACCCATTCATTTTAATATTTAATTAATTTCTCTCTCATCTACATCACCCAACCCAACCACAATAATTTTTTTAAAGTTTATCAATGACCACCGAACCACATATTCAAATATATTTATTTTATTTATCTTTATTTTGAAAATAAAAATACTACTTGTAATTGAAATAATATAAAATATAAATTATAAAACAATTAGATAAAATAAAATCACACTTATTACATTGTCATAGATGACATAAAAAAAAAAAATACAACTAGTTGAAATAATTTTACATTTTATAAAATTTGACAACTTAAAATAAAATTATTTCATAAAATACAACACCTTGTATTTAAATTTAGTTAAATCAAAAAGACTAAATTATCAATAATTTGTGAATAAGATGATTTTTTATAATTTTTTCCTGAAAAGGCAAGTGGGTATATTTCTCAATTTAAAAATAAAAAATATATATCAAAATTAGTCTATATTTGTAACGAATGAAAAATTATGAATGTCAGTATATTATTTATTTATTTTTAATTAATTAAAAAAGATATGTCAATTTAGTATTATATGACTTCTAAAACAATTAATAAAATAAAATTGACATAGATTATATTTTAGTTATAGTATAGATTGTTATTTTGATTTTATATGTATTTAAAATAATTTTGAATTATGGTTAATTTTATAAAGATTAAATTTTATGAATTATTGATATACTAAAATACCAAACAACTAGTTGAAATAAAATTAAATTACATAAATTATAAGATTATGCAACAAATTATGAATTGAAGAGATTAATGGAATATAATTCAATATATATGAATATACTTTTATTTAAAATTATATATATATCAAAATTGGTCTCTATTTGAAGAGAATAAAAAATCATGAATTTTGGTATAGTTATTATTTATTTTTATACTATTATATAAAAAATATCTTAATTTTATTATTATATTTATAAAATATTAATAGGGTAATTAAATGGTAACAAGTGTCATCGTACAATTAATTAAAGAATAAATAATTAATGAAAATATTCTGTGGAACCCACAGACCTTTTTGGTTGAAATGTATCTTCAGTCAACCTTTTATTCTACAATTTTGTATTATTTTTGATTTTTTTTATTCTTATTTATTGATGTGGGAGGTTGGGTTGGGGTTAGAGGTTCCTCATAATTCTAGTCTAAGGATATTTAGAGCATATATATCTTGCTTGGGAAAGAAAGAGACCGGAGTCCGTATAAGTTACTTCAAGACTTAAGAATAACTTAATTGACCAAGATCTTGGATAGAGAATTCCAAGTTGAGTTGAGAGATAAATCAAGAAATAACAAAAGAGTCATTTCCGGTTAGAATAACATCCTCAATTTAAACTAGAAGATAGAGCAATGAAGTGTAAAAATATTCATGTGATTTTCAATTAAATTTATAAAATAGAATAAATTTGCAGGATTTTGAAATCAATGGTTCTCACAATCAATTACATACCTTCTCCATCGTAGAATTAAGAATAGATGGAGACTATTATTTCTTTTCCTTTACTTTTTTTCTCACGTTTGTGATGACGAATATGGTTTGAGAGAAAATTATTATGTCAGGAATAGGAAAGTCTCAAACTAATAGGTTAATATATAAAGCCCACATAAAATTGATATCCCCATCAAAAATAAATTATTAATCAAATCTGCTCCAAATATTTGATATATTATTTAGACTTATCCAATTAATAATTTATTTGTCAATTAATCCATAATAAAATATATAACACACATGGGACATTCCATTATCATTATAGATTATAGTTTCATAACATACAGTGATAAGTCTAAACTTTCATTCATTGGGTTCATCCTAATATCATGATTACAGGTAGATAACTAAATCGAGTGATGGTGGTTGTATGTCACACAATCGCCATAGTCCCTTCCATGTACCACAAAATAGTCACATCTTTAACATGATCATTCATTTGGAACATACATTCAGTCCAACATAATACATCTTAATATTATGAAGTAATATATTAATTATTTTTTAATTATAATTAATTAATATGATATTAAGTAACCATTTCAATATTATGAGTTATTTTCACAATATATTATATTACAAAAAAATATTACTAATAGCTTATGAGATTGAGATTGAGATTTAGATAGTACACTCACATGAATGCGCTTACTATATATTATATTAAAAGATTAATTAATAAATCAATAATTAAACCAGATTTCAGACATAAGGTTTTTCTTGTTATACACAAATGCTTCAGGTTAGAATGTATTTATTCATAGAGACTCTGCTTGTTGCATGTTTATATATTTAAGACCCTTGTGCTGTTGGCTCAGAGATCTGGTAATGTAGAAAAATATATTTTTATTTCACTCAAGTGATTTTGATGTACAATGAAGTATATATATAGTAGAGAAAAGAAAATCTAATCTAAGATTCAAAGATATATTCTAACTATATTGGAGATATACATGATAATATATATATCTCAAGACCCCCCTCAAGCGAAGACGGCGCGAGTCGAAGCTTGGAACAAAAATGCTCAAACAACTTCCGTGATAAACTCTTAGTGAAAATGTCGGCCACTTGATCCTCGGAAGGAACAAACTTCGTGCGCAAGTGGTTGGAACTTACAAGTTCTCGGACAAAATGATAATCAATATCTATGTGCTTCGATCTTTTGTGCGAGATAGGGTTCTGAGATAGGAAAAGTGCGCTGGCATTATCAGAAAACAAGCAAGGGGCCGAGTCCAGCGAAACATGGAGATCCTGTAGTAAGTTTGAAATCCAAAGAACTTCAGATGCCGTGATAGCGTATTTTTCAACACGCTATTCTGCAAGTGCACAGACCACT
>JAPKLW010000449.1:286670-302843 GCA_026898455.1 Plectranthus barbatus
GATTACCTTGAAATTCGAATTGACTTATCAACCGGACTTACACATCCAATTGTGGTGTCTTCTACCGTTATGCGTCGTTAGTTCTTCAGCTTCTTGGGGCATATATGAGATTCGTCTGGAATACGTCATTTGAAGGGTCGAATTAGGGTTGTTGAACATCCATCCGTTCATTGTTTTCATTTCCAATTCCGTTCGAGTCGTTTCCGCGTCGTGTCTACTCTTGTTCCTAGGCTGCAATCTAAACCTTCCGGCGAGGATCGTATCAAGTATTACCCGTCGTAAAGGTTAATCCATAACCGATGGTGCCTTTGATATAGCGTAACATCCTTTTCAAAGCCTGAAAATGTTCGACAGTGGGGCACTGCTGATATTGGCTCATCGTATTCACTGAGTAGGCAATGTCGGGACGGGTGATGGTGAGGTATTGAAGTGCGCCCAATAAAGACCGATAGAGAGTGGGATTTTCATACGGTTGGCCATCTTTGTCGAATGTAATACCCGGTTTGGCGCGCGTCCGCATGGGAAGTCGGCTGGTGGGAGCAGGAGGTGGGTCGTTGTTTGCAATCGGCTGAGGCTCAGGCTGAATTGGGGCGACGGGGGGTGGGTCCTGTATGGGCGGAAGATGGGTGTGAGGGGTAGGTATAGGAGGTTCGGAATCTATTGGAAAAATATGGGAGGGAGCAGCCGGCGGTGAAGCGGGCTCGAGAGATGGAAAGGAAGGAGGACTGGCTTCAAAATATTTAGTGAGCTGAAGACGAGATAGAGGTGTGGAGCTTGTCGACGCAGAGAATGGAAAGAAGGATTCATCAAACCTAGCATGTCGGGTTATGAAGACTCGAGAGGTAGTAGGGTCAAGACAGCGATAACCCTTATAGTTGGGGCTATATCCTACGAAGATGCAAGGTAAAATACGAGGCTGAAGCTTATTTTTGTTGTAATTGTGGAGACACGGAAATACATGACAACCGAAAGTCCGAAGAGTGGCATACGATGGAGTAGTATGGTAGAGAAGTTCAAAAGGTGACTTATATTGGAGAGTGGGAGAAGGTAGGCGGTTTATTATGTAAACTGTTGTACTAAAGGCTTCTACCCAGAGGTTAAGAGGACAAGATGAGTGAAATAGTAGAGAGAGTCCCATCTCAGTAATGTGATGGTGCTTTCTTTCAGCTCTACTGTTATGAGAGGGCGTATAAGGACACGAAACCAGATGATGAATTCCGTATTTTGCAAAATGAGATCGGAGGCGGGAGTTTGTGAATTCCGTACCTCCGTCACTTTGGAATTTCTTAATTTTTCTGGAAAACTGAGTTTCGACAAATGCATGAAACGTGAGAAAAGCATCAACAAATTCGGATTTTGCATGGAGAGGATATAACCACGTGAAATATATACCATGTAGAGAAATATATCTTTATTTCACTCAAATGATTTTGATGTACAATGAAGTATATATAGTAGAGAAAAGCAAATCTAATCTAAGATACAAAGATATATACAAAGATATATTCTGACTATATTGGAGATATACATGATAATATATATATATCTCAAGAGGTAAGAGTGGAGGGAGAGTCAATTGGTTTAGTCCCTTTTCAGTTGCCATCCAACCTCTGCATTTACTTCGACGGCACTTTTTTTTTTTTCCTTCTTTGAAAAGAATCAATCTTCTATATTTTTTACTCTAAATAAATCACCTCAACTTTTCTAACTTTTCTTAGGCCAAAACAAATTGAAAAGCCAATGTTTTGAGTCGGATCTCCAATATATGCTTCCACTACTACTAGCTAGGGTATTGTTATTCTTATTCCCTTACTTGTATTATAATTATATATATTCAGGGAAGAAGATGACGTTTTTTGGTAAAGAATCACATGTTTTTATTAACTAATCAAAACTCCGAATTTAATTTGAATTATAGTACTATAAACAACGCCCAATTTTAACATCAGCTCCGTTATATATTTTGAATATATTCAACGGTTCAATTCAATCGATATATGTGAATTTATTGCGTATTGATGCTAAGCAAATTAAATTTCTCATTGTAAATGCAAGAAAAGCTTTTTTTTTTTTTTTTTTTTTACTAACATAGAAGATTTCCTAGGTATTATCATGATCGTATTTTCATTTTCTTTAACTATTTATTCAATCAAGCTCTATCAAAATCAGGAAATATCTCAAATTTAATAATTAAATAGATAAACCCTTTAAGAAAATTCACAAAATTAATTGAAAAAAAATAGAGAATAACTGAAGAATAAAGAAGGAATGTTCAATCTATAATGGAATACGCT
This sequence comes from Plectranthus barbatus, assembly GCA_026898455.1. Taxonomy (NCBI): domain Eukaryota; kingdom Viridiplantae; phylum Streptophyta; class Magnoliopsida; order Lamiales; family Lamiaceae; genus Plectranthus; species Plectranthus barbatus. Next base: position 288,965 of record JAPKLW010000449.1, read on the forward strand.
AAAATTAGCGCATCTATGAAAAAATCAGCAGACTACGAAATCCAGCGCCAGAGAGGAGAAAAAAAGAAAAAGAAAGAAAAGCTAAAGATAAGCGATCGAAGAAATCGCAACGAACACAACCAAGATCCCTAAAACGGCGGCGGAGCACTAAACCCCAGGAAAGGACGACCGCAGGCGTCGGCGGTGCCACCACAAGTGTCATTCACTGCGTCCTTCAACTTGTGAAATCCATGCTCGAACACCCCAAATCCGAAGAGAAGACCGATGGTGATGACCACCAGTATCACGCACATGCACAAGCAGCAAACTTTTGAGGGACAACACATCTTTCTTATCAACCACACCTTCAATATAAATTGTTTTCTTCAAGATTTGGTTCTATATATAAGAGTATAGCTAATTTATGATGCGTGAGAGTGTGAGTGTTGGGATTGGGAAGAAGAAATAGAAGACTCATGGGCTGGGCTTCTGTTCTTGGAGGTGTAGTGGTTCAACTGGAGAGACAGAGAGAGGTGTTCTTGAAAGCGGTTACTCCACGCGTTGTTTCTGTTACATTATTAATATCTGGTGCAAAAATTAATTGGAATATGCAATTTTCAGGTATAGAGTTGGTGGGCGTTAATTGGATTTTTCTCAAGAAAAGGTGGACCTCACGTGATTGCTCGTTTCATAAATTAAAATGCATAGCTAGCCAGGAATGGAATGGAGTGGTATGGTGTCAATTTGGTGCCTACTCTCTCCTCTTAACTACTCCACCATATCTAACTCCAATTTTCTTTGGAGGCTCATAATTTCTGATTGATAATTTGAAATCGATTTGTATTATAATAAATTTAGATCGAGGTTTATCAACTTTAGACTATTATTAACAGCAACATTCATACTCCAAATCCAATCGTTATCTCAGCTCCACAACATCATTTTTAAATAAAAAAATGTAAAATGCATTGAATTATAAAGGTAAAGGTTGACCAAGAGACTTCATGCAACCACAATACATGATGGCCCCACTTTCATTTATTATTAATTTCTGAATTATGGACAAATATAAATGTCACACTTTCTTTTTCCTTTCCTCGCTCGGACCCCTTCTGCGAGGTGGTTTCTGAGCGAGTTGTCGGACAAGAAGATTCCCCATTTTTTTTGCTCTTGCGGGTTCATGAACGGAGGGGGAGGTGGCGGAGGCGGATGCTGAGTATGCCCAGTCGGTGGCCTCTTAGGAGGGTTCTCCTCCTGGCGTTTGGTCTCGGCCTCGCCCCGGGCTCTCTTCTTTTCACGAAGACCCCGAGCAACCTGCTCCGGTGGCACTCCGTGATGGATCATGTTCTACGGAAGTTCGATGAGCTGACCACATTGATCGAGGAGGGTATGAGCAGTGATGACTCGACCAAACTGCAGGATTGGCCACTCGCGATCAGCGATGCTGACGTCGTATACACGATCGCACGACCTGCAAAGTGAATGGAAGATGATTAGTAATCAAAACAAGAAAGATCGAAGTAGACAGAGAATAGTAACCCACGGATCGGCGTCCCGCCGTGCCTGAGGAGTTCTGGTTGTACTGGGTCCAGTTTGAGGTCAAAGAAGAAAGTCCACCAGTCCGGGGAGTTCGACGGGGCTTCTTCACAAAAGACGACCTCCCCGAGGCCCAGCGAGTGAAGTAGTAGTAGTGGCACTGGTTCATTCGATACATGTAGAGCCATTTTCTTAAAAATAAAAAATGGCTTGTAATTAAATTAGAAAAATAAATAACTTATAAAGTGATTAGTAAAATAAAAATATATTAGAATAATTAAGGAAAAAAATTATGCAAAAGATGATATTTTATAATATAATTAAGTGTATAATTTACACACACATAATATCAAAAATAAAAAATAAATATATCAAAATTAGTCTCTATTTGTAGAGAATAAAAAATTATGAATTTTGATATATTACTTTTTTATTTTTATTTTATTATTTAAAAGATATATCAATTTGAATATTATTCTTGTGCAAAATTAATTGAGCAATAAAATAAAGTCAAATGTGACCAAATTATTAGTCTATCATTAAAGAATTAATAAAAATAATAGTGGGACCCACAGACCTTTGGAGGTGGAAATGGTCTCTCAACCAATTTTAAGTGAAATGAGGGAATTTTTCAATTTTTTTTAGTATATAAATATGATGTGGCGGTTAGATTGGGATGAAAAGGTTGTTGTTATTTGTAGTCTTAGGAATAGGTGTGGTCCCTACCTTTTTTTCTTTGTTTTAAATGTGTGGTATAGAATTTTTTTTTCACCAGTTCAATTATGGTTCCATCAACTTATTCACAATGAATGAATATTTTAGCATGCATGCCCGCAAGACAATGAATGATTTTTGACTAGATGAGTGAATAGAAATTGGTCGTACATTGAGATGAAGACACATGCATGCCAATAAATTAATTATTTTGAAAAAAAAATAGTGAATACAAATTACTCATACATTGAATTGACTGTATTGTACTGATCAATTCAATCAATTTATTTTTGTAGACTTTGAATTTATTCATTGAATCATATACGTAACATTACTTTATATAATTTAATTCATATGCAAACTTCTTAGACTAAAAAAATTGCACTCAGCATTTTCTTATTCACTCTTTCTCTCACCCTTTCAACCTTTTGAAATGGAGAATTGGTGCAACATATTTTTGCACTATAATAGGCATTTCGGTCAATCGTGGCGCTATATTGGGGGGCAAGAACGACTGGTTTACTTATCAACAACCAATATATTTATAGCTGCATTGAGAAGTAGTATTCAGATGATTTTTTATGCAGAAAATATCAGAGGTGAGTACAATATTTATTTTACATCTCAAACTCGAAGCGGCAGAAATGAAGCATCATTGCTAACGGAGAATGCAGAGTTGCAATGATTGCTCACTTTTAACTCGAAGCCGAATATATATGTTATTATGAATCCTATAATCAAAACTGGTGTTGGAACTTCTCACCGGGAGCCATTCTCGTATAGACCGGTCATGTCCTTAGTGAGTCCACCAGTGTATGCAAATTATAGTCCAACTCCCGAAAAACTTCAAAGATTTGTGTCTTCCTTGTATTTTGATATGGGTCCTGAAGGTGGAAATTGGGGTTCACATATTCCTGACTTGAAAGATGATTTCCATGAAAATCATAATGAAGAGGCGTATGATGATATATCCGAAGATTAGGAGGTTGACTTCAATACTTATCATCACACACAAATTGATGATGGTGTGGTGGAGGAGGACCCAGACGATGAGGCCGATCTTGATTCAGTTTCATCTGAATCAGATCTTGATAATGACGGAGAAAATTTCTTGATGGGTTGTACAGATGCAGGATTTTCTGCATGGATCAGATCAGCGGGAGGGATGAGTGTTTTAATTTCAAATCTTATGTCGACCAATCCCCTACCAGAAAATTGTTCGATACAAGATGATATGAACAATTAGCTAGTTCCAATTATGTCATTGGATACGACTGAGGCATCTGTTGTGAGAGATGTGGCAACCATACTTGATTAGGAATTGAGTTTAGGCTACATGTTCAGGAAGAAAGATGATATGTTAATTGTTGTTGGTCTGTGGAATATGGAGCACCGATAACAATTTAAAGTGAAGAAGTCTGATAGCATTCGTGTTGACTACATTTGCAAATAAAATAAGAATTGTACGCTTCTCCATGCGCGAGCAGGGAGAAGCCATGCATCCCACGAACAATACCGGACCTCCACTCAGAGAGGTCCGAAGGGCACACATCTGGGAAAAATGACTCACCTTTAAAAGGTGACGATGCAATACTTTATGACTTAACTGTTCGAATCTTTGGGCCCACTCGAAGAGAACCCCAAAGAACCGAAGGGGCTACTGTTGGGGTATAACTAAAATGTGTCCACTAAAAGGGCCTAAAACGAGGTCCACTTGCATTCGTGCAGGTCAAACAGCAAGTTGGCCCAAGACTGGCAATAACTCGTAGGTAAGCAAGAGTTCACATAAGGCAGTTCGACCAAGATCCACGAACTAAGCAACTCAACAAAAGGAGCGAACTCCTCTCAGAAGAGAGGCCTAAAGAGAGCTACTTCTAGCGAGCTACTCAACGATCAAGAGGACGAAAGGATAGGTTCACGAAAATCCCAAAGATTGTTGAAGATTGAGACATTGCAATAGCCCCGATAAAGCCGGAGGTCGCTATCCAACTGCCTCGACAAGAGTTTAGTATATGGATTTTGTGATTCAATTCATGACAACAAAAATCCCTACATATACAAGATAGAAATAAAAAAGCAGGGACACAAAGGTTTTACTCTGAGGAAAAGTGGATGATGAACGAAAACTTCATTCTAGACTTTACAAAGGATTGGGAGAAGTAATCAGAAGAGCATGCAAATTCTTGAAGCAAAGCAAAGGTTTGATAGATTACCTCAAAAAATGAATGAGTACAAGAAGATCATAAACAAGTTACTTGATATTTCTAATGGAAAAGACAGTTGTAACGCCCTTAGAGAGATCGATGGGAAGATTGAATACTTGCTTGAGATCGAAGAGATATATTGGAAGGCACGTGCTAGGACTAACTGGTTAGCCCATGAGGATAGGAATACAACAATGTTTCATGCTTGCGCATCAAGTAGAAGGAGAATAAACAGAGTGGAAGGATTGGGGGATGAGCAAGGGAATTGGATTACAGAAGAGAATGCCAAAGCTAGAATTATCGAAGATTATTTTACAAATCTTTTTACAAGCTCTGAGCCTAGTAACGAAAATCTCAATGCAGTCATACAGTTGGTTGACAGGACTTTACAAAAGGAGATGAGAGCTATGATGGATCAGGAATTTACTAAAAAAGAAACTACTATGGTATTAGCCTCTCTCCACCCATCCAAAGCGCCTAGACCTCATGACTACCAAGAAAAAAAATTCAAAAATTGTGGTCGGTAATTGGTTGATTAGGTAATTAAAGAAGTGTTGAAGGTGCTAAACAATGACAAAAAAATTTCTGAATGGAATGAAACTATTTTGGTTCTCATCCGAAAAGGTACAAAAAAGAGGAGTTTGAAAGATTTTAAGCCTATTAGCCTTTGCAATACAATCTATAAGTTGGTCTTGAAGTTGGTGGCAGGGACTTTGAATCAGGCATTGAGTGAAGTCGTGGATTGGAACTAAAGTGTCTAACTCGCAAAACGATAAATCACGGATAATATTATTGTTGGTTATGAATGCATGCATTGGATCCAAAATAGAGAAGCTTAAAATAATAGTTATGTTGCAGTAATACTCGACATGAGTAAAACATCTGATAGAGTTTAATGGGCATATGTGAAAGCTATGTTGGAAAAGATGAACTTTCCTATAAAGTTTTTGGATTTTATTATGCAATTTGTCAGAATGACCCCATTTTCATTTTTCCTGAACGACACAGTGTATGGAAAAATTAAGTCTACAGGAGGCTTTAGACAGGGAGATACCATATCCCCCTTGATTTTTGTGATGTGTGCTCAAGGATTATCTTCTCTGCTGCATAAGAATGTCGAAGATGAAGAATTAAAGGAGTTCAATTCGGAAGAACAAATCCCTCTATTTTCCATTTGCTATTTGCTAATGATAGTCTGCTTTTCTTTAAAGATTATAAGGATAGTTGTAAGTGCATTATGGAAATCTCATGTGCGTATGAGAAAGCATTAGGCCAAACGATTAACTATGACAAATTTGTTATTTCAGTCAGCCCATCGGTGAAGAGTGCCACAATTGAGGTTATTAACCAGATTATGGGGATCCGTATATTTAGCGGTCATGACATGTATCTTGGACTTTCAACATTCTCAATGAGGCATAAAAGAGTAAAATTTGGGTATATCAGAGATCACATCTTCAAGAAATTGGAAAGTTGAAAAAATAAATTGCTATCAATTGGTGGAAAGGAAGAGCTTATTAAATCAACATCCAGACAATTCCAACATTCACAGTGATGTGCTTTAGACTTCCTAGAGCTATTTGTTCAAAGATAGGGAAAGCATGTGCTCGTTTTTTGTGATGAGACACGGAAGGTAAACAAGCAATGCATTAGGAGAAGTGGAAAAGAGTATGAATACCAAAAGAAAAGGGTGGCATAGGATCTCGAGACCTCGAAAAAATTAATAAACCTCTTCTAGCCTAACAATATTGGAGAATTTGGAGTAAGCCGAATTCCTTTGTCAGCCAGATTATCAAGGCAGATATCATTCCAATTGTTCAATCATGGATGCGAAAGTTAAATCTAATGTTTCTTTCCTTTGGAGATCGCTAAACTGGGGAAAGTCAACAACAGACAAGGTGGAAGATGGAGAGTAGGTAATGGAAACCAAATCCATGCTTTTGTTGGGGCTTATGTGATGGGTTTTGTATACTGAAAGCATTTATTACAATGAGTATACAACTGTTTATTTATCCTATCTGTTAACAATCGTACATGTATGAACAATGGTATCCTCTTGTCTCACCGATAGGGACGATCATACGGCGTGTTGTAGATCGCAGAAGACAGTATGATCACTTGACCTAGTGAGACATAAACCTGATCACAGCCGAGACAGCGTATGAGGATACGTCTGTCCGGATGGCTGCGACATTGTCGGAATAAGTAGTCTGTCTTGGTTACATGACATGCTGGTACGCAGAGGTGGCGTATTGATGGACCACAGTGAGATGTATTCGTCTGTCTGACATCAGCGAATACAAGATCTCGTTATATTGTTTGAGTCTAAACCCTAACGAAGGTTCAGGGGTTTGCACGGGTTGACTGTTGCTTTGACTTGCCATGGTGGAGAGCCTAAGTAACGTGCTCATATATCCGCATCTTGGGTAACAGCAGTTCGTGTAGTACCGCCTGAGACTGGGTTTAGGTAACCATATCCGAGTAATAGGATGGGGACATTCCCTGAGGAGCTCAATAACATTCATCGCCCAAAGTCCTGCAGGCTGATTGAGTTCAGGCACGAGTGATAAGGTTTGAGTGGTACTACTCAGGAATAATAAGATATTAATTAATTGTAGTTAGAGCTTGTCAGAGGCTCCGATTAATTAATGGATGTCCGGTAACCTTAAGTATGGGGATTCTCAATTAATGCAGCCCGTTCTCATAACGTGGTAATAAAGGGGTAGGTCAGTATTAATTCTGTGGTGAAAAAGAATTAATATTAATTAATTAATTATGTCCTGGGTTGTGGACATAGGAATTAATTAATTTATAGGCCCACTCTATTATTTGCATTAGGTCCCAGGTCTGGCCCAATTAAATATGCTGAATTGAGCCGAAAATGGCCCATTAGGGTTTACAACCCTAGGTCTATAAATAGACAGCTTTCTCTCATAAGCTGTAACACAGTTGAAACAAACTAAACCTAGAGAGAGAGGGAGGCGCCGATTTTGGGAGAAGAGGGAGGAGAATTTCGATTCTGGTCCTGCTCAGAATACAGATCTACGGAGTCCTCACCAGTAGTAGATCTGAACAGCATTGGGACACAGCCCTGAAGATCTGATCTGGAGAACAGATTTTTTTCTTCTTCTCTTTATTTGATTTTGAATTTATTGTTAGAAATTAGATTTCTAATTTCTACTTCCGCAGATAAATTTTGGATCGCGTGGTTGAATTGAGATTTGGAATTCAAACGCGAAAGATCGGTTCAGACTCGACGGAGTTACGGTAAACCCTAAATCCACAAATCTTTGTACTAAATTCATAGGAGCATGCTAGGGTTTTGAGAATTTTAATTATGAGCAATATCCATAGATCGATCCGGTTCAGTTTGGTTTTGGTGATTCGGTTCACGGGAAAACCCTACATTATGTACCAAACCTACCTAGGGGGAAACAATCACAAATGTGGAAGGTACAACAAGCACGATAGTTGCAGATCTCTTAACAAAGGAGGGTCAATGGAATAAAGAACTCCTCACGCAATTTTTCTGGCCAACCATGGTGGAAGTGATGGATTTGTACAATGCATAATGATTGATATATTATGAACAAGTTTTGGTTAGTATATTGGGAATCATTATTGTTGTATTACATCTCCTGTCTGAATTAACTAACATATATCGCAAATAACTCTATCTTCTTATCTCATCGATAGAAAGATCATATGGTGCGTCATAGACCACAGAAGATCGTATGGATCGCTTGACCTAGCGAGATATAAACAGTTGTCACAGCTAAAACAGTCTCAGGATAGACTATTGGTTTAGGCTTCAACACAATTAATATTTAGTGGCTTATCTTGATTGCTAGATGTGCTGGTACGTTTGGTAAGTATTGATAGGATCACACAAAGATCGATTCTTTATCTGAAATTAAAAGAATCTTGATCTCAAAGGCTTGTTGATATCTGAAGCTTAATGAAAGTTCAAGAGGTATACAAAAGTTTGTGTGTTCTTTGATATGCTATGGTGAAGAGTCTTACATGTACTTGAATATTTGCATCTTGGGTGATAGCAACTTGTGTATGATTAGTTCTATAATTAGGTAACCATATCCAATATAGGATGATTACATTCCCTAAGAAGCTCTAAAGGCTCATTAGCCTAACCTCGTATATCTTAGGAATAAAAGATATTAATTAATTTGTAGGCTTGTAAGAGCCTAAATTAATCAATATTAATTAATTAGTTGTATTTTGGGTTGACTCTGGAAATTAACTAATTTGGAGGCTTTCTTTATTATTTGCATATTGTTCCCTAGTCTAGCCCATGAAAAGCTCAAGCCCATCAGGATTCAGAATTCTCATATAAATACCCCACCAGTTCCTCAAAATACATGTTCATAAGTTGCACATCAGCAGATCATAATAATTGAGAGCTGATAGGTGACATAGACTGAGTCAGAGAAGAAAATCCTGTTTCTCGATTGGTGTAATATCCTCAGGGAATCTTTACCAGATATTTGGATACGAGCAAGGAATACATATCAAAATATCAGATCTGGAGGATCTTTTTATTTTTTCTTGATTAGTTTTGATTTTATTTATTATTAAAATCAAATATTTAATTCCTTATATTATAAGATTGAATATTATTGCGCAAGAAAGATTCAAAGGGTTAATCCCTGCGCGCAAGTTCTAACATATTTTATTCCAGGTATTTTGCATTTTTTTCATTAAATTTTAATAGGATCATACTAGGATTAATCATAGACATAGCAATTCATTCTTTATGACCAATAATCAATCCTTGACAATCAATTTATGTAGTTCAATGTCCAATTAAAAAATCATTCGGGAAGCTATTTGCAGAGTACCAACAAATCCTTCGAATGAGGACTCTCTCTTGTGGAACTATACAGAGAAACGTAAACTCAAAGTCAAAATGGCATCCTTGGCAGAAACGGTTTACTAAGAGCCTTGTGATAACAGAGTCGTAAAACTAAGGGAAGAATGGAACGAGAGCATTTGGCATTTAAAAACCCAACCAAAAATCAAGATCTTCATTTGGAGAATTTTCAATGAGTTTTTACATACATCCTTTAATCATCACAGAAAGTCACTTCCCTATATCAGACTTATGCGAGAGATACAGGTTGGAATGGGGAACGACGACACACTGCCTCTTCTTCTTCGAGTATATTAAGCAAGTTTGGAGAGAGTTAGCGTACTCGAGAGTTTAAAACTCCAATGGCGTTCTTCTATTCGTATTATTGGGAATGAGATAGAAGATAAATGAGCATTTATGATGATGAGATTTGGTGCATTCTCTCGGATGATGTGGAAATAGTGGTGCGATTTCAAGTATTGTTTGGATGAAGGAAGAATGGAGCTAACCTGATTACTGCAATAAGTTTCTTCAATCAATTTAAGCAGGCGCAAAGGGCTAATACACTGGAGCTGAAAAATAAGTATTTATTGGGTAGCAGGAAATGGTGCCCTCTAGCAAAAAAGGGCTTATCATTTAGATTTCAAAGCTAGATTCTGGAACCTTTGGTGTTGGAATTATTATTCGATATTTTAAAGAATATGTGAGGCAACTCTAGCCAAGGAAATCCTAAAGCTAAATAATATGCTAGAAGCAGAGATAATTGCAGCTTTCTATGGAATCAGAATGTGTCTTCAAGAGAACCTGGGTCTGATCCAAATCTTTTCTAATTTTATTGCAACGGTTCAAGAACTTTAAAGGGAAGAAGGATACTTGGTTGCACTTACAAAAGGAATGGCGGGTATAATTAAAGAGCTTAAGGAAGGTTTTATTTTCGGAGTTCATCATATGTTTCACGAGGCTAACAAGGCGGCTCATTTTTTAGCACGACATGGAGCAAATTGTCCAAATCTGACTATTTGGACGAATGACTTTCCTTCGGGACTTAAGTCAATAATAAGTCATGACATTGCGAGATTATAAAATTTCACTTCCCTCTAAAAAAACAATATTTCAACGAGAAAATTCAAACCTACAAGATATAAATATCCATCAACATTAAAAAAAAATAATGATGATTGCTTATGTTGCCATTGTTGAAGGGTGCTAAAATTATTGATAAGATATTAAGCTCAATTAAGTTTCATTTTTAAGGGTCTCTTAGTCTTACTGTATTCTTCAGATGCAAGACTTCCAAGCTCTTTAAAGCTTGAGATCACCAAAGTCCAGTTAGCTGCTTCAACAGATAAGTGAATCCGAAAATCTTCTCATTCACTAAAGAAGAGAACACTACTTATTCAATTCAATATTTGTGTAGATAAAACAAACCACCACAAGTAGAATTCAGCCGAAAGCTTAGTAATTGGACTCTTATGGCAAAGTTTGACGCCGAAGGTGCTTGAAAATCAAAAGTGAAAAAGCTCCTCATAACTTGAACAACTGTAACTATAACCTATGTTTAAACACCATGGACAATGAAAGTTATTGATTTATGTTCAAAGAGCGAAGAGTGCAAGAAGGATCAATTTTAGATTTGAACCACTACAAATCTTTTGTCATATTTACTTTCAGTTATCACACACTTTGAAGGGATTCGTGAACTGAATCACGAAGTCCGCTTACCAAGGATCGTTAATTGGAATATCAAAATAAATTGTTATGCCTATGATTATTCCTAGCATGCTCCTATTTATTATGCATAAGGGGGTTTATGCGGAATACCTGGATTGTAGAAGCCTGAAGAACGAGTGCATAGAGATTTGATCTTGATCTCTTTTCCCGTGCACAAAGATTAATTCCTAACAGATTGAGGAATTAAATCTATGAAAATTAGTATATAAAACAAGGAGAGAGAAGAAAGAAGATAATCCTCCTGATCTGATCTTCTAATCTGTATCCCAACTCAATCCGAACGGATTCCTTGTTGAGAAGCAGAATTTCCTCCTCGTTTCTCAGATCTAGTCGATCACCACAGCTCCCAAAAAATGGTTTGCTGTGTGCAACATATGATCTTGTGGTGTGTTGTGATCTGAGGAACTGAGGCCTATTTATAGGAAAATACTGGACTTCCATTGGGCCTGAGTTTTCATGGGCCAGACAAGTGACCAGAATGCAAATAGCAAATAAGGCCTATCAATTAATTAATTCTCATATTCAACCCAGAATATAATTAATTAATTAATTAATAATGATTCATTCCACCAGAGAATCAATACTGTCCTACCAATTTGCTACCACGTTTTGAGGTACGAGTTGTATGGGCTCGGTTTATCCCCACATTTAAGGTTACAGACATTCGTTAATTAATTTAAGCTCTGACAAGCTATTTAATTAATTAACATCTTATATTCCTGAGTCAATCCACTCAAACCTTTTCACTTATGCTTGAACTTAATCAGTCTGCAGGACTTTAGCATAACGAACCTTTTGAGCTGCTCAGGGAATGTCACCCTCCTATACTGGATGTGGTTACCTAGTTCCAGTACCAGACAGTCATACACAGAATGGTATCACCCAAGATACAGATATACAAGCTCAACTAGAGCCTTTCACTGCAACTCAAAGTGATACACAATCTGCATATACTTCCGTACCTTCATTTAGGTTTAGGATCTCATCAAGCCATAGAGATATAGATTCTTTTAATGTCAGATAAAAGAATCGATAACAACTTAGGTCCTTATCAATGTGTGCCCCACACCAGCATACCAAGCCATCCAAGATAAGATGCTCATTACCACATATGCTGCAGCCTACACCGACAGTTTATCCTGGAACTGTCTCAGCTGTGATAACCATTTATATCTCGCTAGGTCAAACGACCCATACGATATTTCGTGATCTACTACACACCGTATGATCTCCCTATCGACGAGATAAGAGGATAATTGCGTTTGCGATATATGTTTGTTAATTCAGACAGAAGATGAACATACAACATTTATGATTCCAAGTATATTAACCAATCGACCTTGTACATAATATACCAATCATAATACTTTCAGTATATAAATCCATCACACTTAAGTTTGAAACTTAACAACTGTTGCGTTTGCGATATATGTTTGTTAATTCAGACAGGAGATGAACATACAGCATTTATGATTCCCAGTATATTAACCAATCGACCTTGTACATAATATACCAATCATAATTCTTTCAGTATATAAATCCATCACACTTAAGTTTGAAACCCAACAACTGACCTCAGTTGTTGGTGTAACTATCTAACCTCCTCAAGGGCTCGCCCTCAGAAAAATTCACAGTAACCTAAAAGTTTCATCAGAGACTCACCCTAAAAAATAAAAAAGAGCTTAAATGCCTCATCAAGAGCTCGTTCCCAAAAAATTTAAAGGGACTTAAAAGCATCTTTTGGGCTTGCCTCCGCAAATTCAAAGGAGTATATAAGGACTCACCATTGGAAAATGGAAAGAGCGTAAAAGCCTCCTCAGAGGCGAGCCCTGAAAAATAAAAAGTCTATAGGAAAAAGGGGAATTATGACGGAGAATTCTATTATGTTATTTTGCCAAAATAAATAAAAAGGGGAATTCTGACGGAGAACAACATAAAAATGTACCAAGAAAAAAAGGTTGAGTATCAATATTTTGTTCTAAAATCCAACTCGTTAGGGAAGTCCCAATCAACAAATTTTTGTTTATGCTCGTGTATTGTCATCACGACTAATCATGTTAGTATTGGAATGGGTAAACGTTCAATCATATTACAAATTATTATGATTTTCTCAAATATATTATGCATTATGGATATTACTAAAATATGTCAAATTATCCATTTTGTTTTAAATTTAAGATAATGAAAATTGATGTGACTCACGAGACAATACTTAACATTTACTAAATTACATATCAACATGTAAACATGTTATAAACTATTGTTGTTTTCTCATATATTTATCGCCAAATTTTTACTTCCGTCATAAATTTGAAACAAAACTAATATTTAATATATACATGAAACAAAAATAAAAAATTGAACATTTGTTTTAATAATATACATAAATAATAATATATTTGAAAATTTATAATAATGAGATAAAATAGAGGAGAAAATAAGCGGTATATGTGTTGGCTCATCAATTGTGGTGATAGAAAAGGTTCCGTAGCGTCTTCTTCTTCCTCGACAATCAGTTTGTCCTGTATCTTTACTTTTTCATTCAAATGGTCTCTGTTGGGAAATCTGGCTAAGTTTCCCTTCTCCAGTTGATAGCTTAGATCTTAGATTTGGTGTTTAAGTGTTTTGGTGGATCAAATCCTAAGTCCAACCAGCGTCAGTTTGTCTCTAGAATAGCTCTAGTCTCAAATGTAAGTCCTGTATAGGTATTTTGAGTTGTAAGTCGCAGCTGATCAAGACTCATGCTGGCTACTGTTCACCAGCATGAGATGTGCTTACCAGTTGAGGGATGTCTCACCAGCAAGCGACTGACAAAGACTCATGCTGACACTGTTCATCAGCATGGAGT
>JAPKLW010000449.1:317843-338796 GCA_026898455.1 Plectranthus barbatus
TACGTATTTTCCGCTGCCAAAGTATACCCTGATATCCGGGACCAACAGTCTCTACATCAACTTGATGTGAAAAATGTTTTTTTGAATGGACACCTCTCTGAAGTCGTTTACATGGAACAACTACCCGGTTATACTCTGCATATCCCGAATCATGTTTGCCGATTAAAAAGGCGATAAATGGTTTGAAACAGGCGCCCCGTGCTTGGTTCAACGCCTAAGCGACTTCCTGTTATCCGTGGGCTTTTTATATAGCAGGGCCGACACTTCCTTGTTTATCTTCTCTCAAAATTCCGATCTACTATACTTACTTGTATACGTAGATGACATCATTCTCGCTGGAAACAATTCCACACTCATCCACAACTTCCTTGCTCAAACACATTCCGAATTTTCCATCAAAGACATGGGCCGTCTAAAATACTTTCTGGGGCTGGAAGTCTCCTACACCACTCACGGTTTTTTCCTATCTCAAGCAAAGTATGCCCGAGACATTCTATCTCGCTCAAACTTACTTGATGCATAACATGTGGCCACGCTTTTACCAGTTGGAAATAACCTCATTGCTTACGGGGTTCCTTTAACCGATGTCACTCAATATCGATCTCTGGTCGGTGCCCTTCAGTATCTCACCATCACTCGCCTGGACATCTCATTTGCAGTCAATGTCGCAAGTCAGTTATTGCATGCTCCAACCGTCGATCACATGCAAGTCGTTAAAAGAATCCTTCTCTACGTCAAAGGTTCCCTGTCCTTCAGTTTATCCTTTGATCACATCACTACTTGAAACCTTTTTGCTTACTCGGACACTGATTGGGCTACTTGTACGGACACACGACGCTCCGCTAATGGGTATACCATATTTCTCGCCAATATTTAGTTTCCTAGAGTGCAAAAAAGCAACCCATGGTTGCTCGCTAAAGCTATGAATTGGAATACCACACCCTTGCAAACTCTATCGCTGAAGTCATCTGGTTATGTTCTCTTCTTCATGAGCTTCAGATTCCTCTTTCTCGACCTCCCCATCTCTATTGTGACAACAAAAGTGTCATCTTTCTCAGTCAAAACCCGGTCACCCACAAACGTGCCAAACACATAGAAATTGACCTCCATTTTTGTTTGTGAGTTAGTTCAAGCTGGAAAGCTCTTCACCGAATTCATTGAGTTTGCAAATCAAATAGCCGATGTCTTCACAAAGCCGTTGGCACGTCCCTTATTCGAGTTTTTCAGACACAAGCTTCAAGTCATCAATCATCTGACGTCTTGCTTGGGGGAGTGTTGAAGATATAGATAAATCTATTTGATATTCTCATTTCTTAGGATAAATCTTCTTGTGTACTTTCATGCAATACCTAGCTAGGGTTTCATATCTTTT
Organism: Plectranthus barbatus; assembly: GCA_026898455.1. Lineage (NCBI taxonomy): Eukaryota > Viridiplantae > Streptophyta > Magnoliopsida > Lamiales > Lamiaceae > Plectranthus > Plectranthus barbatus. The sequence continues at coordinate 319,216 of JAPKLW010000449.1, forward strand.
CACATAGTTTTTCTCTATATATTTTCATATAGATTATCAATAAAATCATGGTGAATTGCTACTCTAATAACCACTGATCATGTTAGTATTGGAATAGGTAAACGTTCAATTATTTTATAAATTATTATGATTTTCTCAAATATATTATGCATTATGGATATTACTAAAATATGTCAAATTACCCGTTTTGTTTTAAATTTAAGATTGAGAACAAAAATTTGATATGGGAAAGTTGATGTGGCCCATGAGAGGATACTTAAATTTACAAAATTACATATTAGCTTGCAAACATGTTATTTAACTATTGTTGTTTTCTCATATATTTAATGCCAAATTTTTATTCTCATCATAAATTTGAAACAAAAATAATATTTAATATATATTTGAAACAAAAATAATAGTTGAACATTTATTTTAATAATATACATAAATGACAAAAACTTGCGTTAGGCACGCCTAAACGGTTTAGGCGGATTTTATTTATATCTAAATGAGTTTACCCATCCCAAATAAGGTTTATTAATATCCAATTAGGTGATATTAGATGAGTTTGATTTGAGTTAATGGATAAAACTCGCATAAATCGTTCAGGCGTGCCTAACCGAAATCTTCCCTACATAAATTATAATAATTTATAATAATGAGATAAAATAGAGGAGAAAAAGAAGCGGTATATGTATTGGCTGATCAATTGTGGTGATGGAAAAGGTTCCGTAGCGTCTTCTTCTTCCTCGACAATCAAGTTTGTCCTGTATCTTCACTTTTCCTTTTGCAGACCGCCCCTACTACTACATCACCTTTTTACCCAGATTTCAGCTTACATTTTGTCATCTTCCTCCTATCCATATTCCATATATGTTTCTCTTTTAAGTCAGCGATTGGGCGAGTGAGCTGTGGCCATAATAATGGCCGAGTGGGCCTCGTTATATGCAACTATTTCTCTGTCCATATTTCTCTCAAACCAAAAGAGGGCAGACATAATAATATAATACAGACATCACTAATTTGTTTCCCACCATTATGGAGAGCAAGAAGAATAGTAGCAACTCCTCTGTGGAGAAGAGTGAGGTCCATCTCTCTCCCTCTGCTGCAACTCTTGAAATATCCAGCGCCTCTCAGATCCAACAAGTTTTCAAAAGAACAGGTGAGTTCATGTGTGTGTGTATATATAGCAGATCGAGTGGAGTTTGAATAATGATGTTGTGTTGGAGCAGGGACGATATGGACGGCAATGGCGCATATAATAACGGGAGTGATAGGGGCGGGAGTGCTGTCGCTGGCGTGGAGCACGGCGCAGCTGGGTTGGGTGGCGGGGCCCTTAGCGATACTGGTGTTCGCCGCCATCACTCAGGTTTCCATTTTGCTCGTCTGCGATTGCTACAGATCTCCCCACCCTGCGTACGGCGCCACCCGCAACCCCTCCTTCATTCAGGCCGTCAACTTTTACTTGGGTCTGTCACTCCATCTTTATCTTCACGCATTCCAAAAACCCTCCCCTCTCTCTCTCTCTCTCTCATCTCAAATATTTTATTTTTAAAATACTATTTGGTTGAAGAATTTAAAAAGTATTTCACTCAAATGAAGATAAAAAGATGTCAAATAATCAATATAAACAATTGAGCTCTTTCACAATTCTTACTTCTATTTGAACTATTTTGTTCTTACAAAATAACTATTAGTTCAATGAGAATTATTTAAAAAAATAAATGAATTACCAATCGTTAATGAACTATTTGAAGATCGATTAATTAATAAATATTGCTTAGGTTTTATTTGATCCATTTTCTGTACATATTACTTTATAATCTATATATACATATATATAGAACTAATGTGTAATGAATTGGAATAAGCGATTTGAGAAATATAATTGATGTGTGTTAAATGTCATTGCCATATTCTGCACACTTATATTTTTGCCCATTTCACTAATAAAGAAAGATTTGTTTGTACGCCAAAAGTTATAAAGATAATACATGCACAAAATAATCATTATTATAAATGCTCGTATATAATAGACTAATTAATCCTTTTACTAATGCACGATGTACAAAATACAAATAAACAAAATCATTCATTTTTTTTTGTAACAACAATTCCAAGTTGACCAAGAAAACATGTGTTTTTGACAGCTTTATGTGGTAAATCAAAATTGCCTCGTATAAGTATTGCTTAATTAGTTAAGAAAGAAAAATGATGCAAGAATTTGTTATTCAAGTTTGTCAAAATCAAAGATATCCTAGGTGGCGAGACATTAACTTATATGTAATTCTATATCTCTTGTATGTAGGCAAAAGTTTTACGAATTGAATGAAATATATATACTCTGATTATGTGAGTATGCAGGGAAAAAGAAGCAAACAATATGTGGAATATTTGTGCTGGAGAGCTTCTATGGATGTGGGATTGCATATACGATAGTCACAGCCTCCAGTGTTAAGTAAGGCCAGGCCAGGCCATATTAATTAAATTAATGATCATTGGTTTAATTCATGTTTTAAGTTTGAACATTAATAAATACTATATACTGGATGGGAGCACTCGCAGAGCAATTCTGCGATCAGATTGTTACCACGACAAGGGGCGGGATTCGAGCTGCTCGTACGGGGACAACATGTTCATGCTGCTGTTCGGCCTCACGCAGATTGTGGTGTCTCAGATTCCTAATTTCCACAACATGACATGGCTCTCCATTGTTGCTGCTATCATGTCCTTCACCTATGCTTTCATTGGATTCGGGCTCGGTTTTTCTACCGTTGTTGGTAATATCCTTTATCTCCAACTTGGGACGTCTTTATCTTTATTCATATGTCATGAATTCCAGATGTAATAAATACTATGGGGCGGATTAACTTTAATAATCTTAGTCTTTTATATAGGTCTAGATTTGACTTTTTAAATTTCATTATTTAATAAATATATTTTTATAATATTGTGATTTGATATTTTATGAGATAGTCTTCCTAAAAAGATGAAAAAAAAAAAAGGATCATGAAGAGATTGAAGTTAAGGTAGAGGTTATAGACGGCCACGGTTTCAATTCCGGTTCCGAAAAATTTTAACATTAACCGGCTCGTTACTGTAGGGTCCCGATTTGGAATCATAAACGGCTGGTTCGGTTCCGAACTAACGGTTTAGCCAAATTTTTTAAAATCTTATTTTAAAAATCTCGATTGAACCGCTGGTTTTGATTTCGAACCATCGGATTGACAATTTTAAATTTTCAAATTTTGCCGCCGGTTCACGGTACCATTTTTTATTTTATTTTTTTCTAAATTAAAGTTTTCGCGGTTCAATTGTTCAACTTTTTCTTGAACCTGAACTGGCCCACCCAAATGGGTTACAGTTCAGATTTCGAACCATATCTAATAGTTCCGGTTTGAAATGATCACCTCTAGTGAAGACAAAAAAAATTTTGAACTTTTTACTGAAATTTTTTTGGATCAGCCACTATTTGAATCTCTTATCGAAAATTTTCTGCATCAGCCACTATTCGCAACTTTATAACTACGATATAACATTCGTTTTGTGTAAAATCAGGTAACAGAAAGATCCAAGGGAGTATTGGAGGCATTTCCACACGCACTTCATCTCAGAAACTCTGGCTAGTTTTTCAAGCACTCGGAGACATTGCCTTTTCCTATCCCTACACACAAATCGTCCTCGAAATTCAGGTCCAAAAACAATAATTAACATTATTTGATCGATCATCAAAATAGTACGTACTAGCCTTCATTCATTCACGGATATATCTCAAATATTTCATAAAACAGGACACTCTGAAATCACCTCCACCCGAAAACCAGACCATGAAGAAGGCCACCATGGCCGCAATCCTCATCACCACATTCTTCTACCTCTGCTGCGGATGCTTCGGATACGCAGCCTTCGGCGACCACACCCCGGGCAACCTCCTCACCGGCTTCGGCTTCTACGAGCCCTACTGGCTCGTCGACCTCGCCAACGCCTGCATCATCCTGCATCTGGTCGGAGGATACCAGGTGTACAGTCAGCCAGTGTTTGCATTTGCAGAGAAGTGGCTCACAGAAAGGTTTCCACAAAATGCATTCATCACCAAGTCCTACACCTGCAAACTCCCATGGCTGCCGGCATTCGAGCTCAGCATGCTGAGGCTGTGTTTTCGGACAGCTTACGTGGTGTCGACGACCGGAGTTGCGATGATCTTCCCTTACTTCAACCAGGTTCTTGGAGTTCTTGGGGCGCTCAACTTCTGGCCCATCGCGGTTTACTTTCCGGTAGAGATGCATATCGCGCAGTCTAAGACGCCGCCATGGACGAGAAAGTGGGCGCTCCTTCAAGCATTCAGCGTCTTCTGCTTGCTCCTCTCAGTTGTGGGGTTGGTTGGATCAGTTGAAGGACTCATCACAGCAAAATTTAGCTGATTATCATCTATATATATATAAGTAGTATATATTTTCTCACGTGTGACATTAATTCTACACACAGGTTCTTGAAAGTTGACATTTTTATATGTATATGATGATGATGATGAAGAAGAAATTAGGTGAATAATGAGGTATATATGGTTATATTGATGCTTGCAGTTTGGTTTATGTGTAGTTTGCACGTCTCAAACGCTGCTGGTCTAAGGTAGGTTTCCATTTCGTACAGATTGTATCTTCTCTTTCCTATTTTTTGAAGCATGATAATATAAATAAATTCATGGTTTTGACAATTCAAGATATGCCTAATTTTTCACGTGGAAAACTAGTCATTCAATTCCGCTCACTGCCGACAACAATGAATTAATATTCCCAAATCGGATAAATCTGTCAAATAAAATTAATTTAAACGGTTTAAAATAAAGAATTTGGTTGGTGGTTTGATAAATCTTAAATTCAATTATATTAATTTAATATCGATGGTTTAGCTGCATAGCATAATATGTCTAATAATATTAATTGTATTTATTTAATAAAATGCTTAAGTGTCCCTCTAAATGAATCCCGAATCCGCTCATTGCATATTTTCATTTATATTTAATTTAGTTAATAACATGCAAAATATATTTATATTAAATTTATGTTGTATTATTCATTAAATCAATATTGAAATTCAATTCATAAATAATATGCTAATGTTATTATTTATAGAATTAATATTTCAAACCACTCAAATTGGTCGTACCAAAGAATTTTAATGTGATTTAGCCAGCTTTTTTTGTTATATTTTCAAATAGTTCAACATATTTCAAATTAGTTACTAAATTGGATCGCAAACACAATCCATGAGTCAAACAGCAAAATCAAATATTTGATAATTATTCAATAAAAATATAAGTAAGAGAACAAAGTCAACTCACTCAACCAAACAATCGTGGTTTGACGGCAAAATGCAATCGACCCATACCATATTTTTCTAAGTTGAGTGTTAGAACTCCCATTTCCTTATTTTATTTTTTTATATATTAATTATGAATAAAGCGCAGTTCATTAATGAATTATGTCAATGCTATATTAATGATGTAAGGATGGAGTATTAACAATTTAGTACCTAAAGTTTAATTAAATTCTCAATTTAGACCTGAAAAATCCTAAACTATTCAATTTATGACTTCTGACATTGAGATTTTGGCTTCAAATTTTATAATGTGTAAGATTATGAATTGTTTTTAAGTCCTGAATTTAAAATTCACCTTTCGAATTTAATAGTTAAATTATCTTTTAGGTTCTAGATTGAATAATACTCTATATAGATTAGAACGCATGGTATTTGGAGTCATATATTGAAATTTAAAAAATTGAAGCCCCGCCCTATATTGAAAAACTGGTAGAAACAAATGGAGGAAGTCGTTTTAGATTTGCAGTTGGTTCTAGAGAAATATTGTCGCTTTCATCTTCTGCATAAAATAATGGATCCTTTCACCACCTCAACACCAACACAAGTATTTGATAGCAATGTGTTGTCTCACGCAAAATAAAATAATTTAAAAAAAAAAAAAAAAAAGATGGACTACTTGCAACAAAAGCACTTAATAGAAAATTGACTTTTCAACATTGTAATGCACTACAAGAATGCAATAATGAGTCTTAAAAAATTACATCTTGGATGATAATGGGATTGACAAAATCAGATGAGCTGCACCTATCTTCTCCCCTTGTCGACAATTCTCAAGACTCCCACATCAAAAGAACTGGTTTGCCATCTCCATCATCCTAGATCATAACAAGCTCTGAGCTTTTCTTGTTTGCAGCGTGATTGACTTTGAGATATACTGTATGTGGTGAATTAGGGACGATATGGACGGCGGTGGCTCACATCATCACCGGAGTGATCGGCTCCGGCGTGCTGTCCCTGGCGTGGAGCATGGCGCAGCTGGGCTGGATTGCGGGGCCGGCCTTGATGGTGTGTTTCGCAGTCATCACTCTCATATCGACCTTCCTCGTCTGCGACTGCTACCGGTCGCCGGACCCCGAGTACGGCCCGATCAGAAACAGATCGTATACCGATGCTGTTGAGTTGAATTTGGGTGAGATTCTTGCAGTTGGGTATTCATCAGTTTCTAATCTTGATCAATGATCATCCTTAGTTACAGCAAATTGTTTTGTTCGACGCAGGAGAGAGGAGTGCGTGGATTAGTGGGCTGCTGATGCAGATCAACTTTTTTGGGACAGGGATTGCTTATGTCATAACTTCTGCAACATGTTTGAGGTAATTTAATTAATTTCTTCCTTTTGCCTTGTCTTGAAAGTTGAGACTCAGGATGGATTTGAAACGCGCAGTGCAATACAGAAGTCGAACTGTTACCACAAGTATGGACACGATGCTCCGTGTGAATTCGGGGATACGAAATCCATGGTGGTGTTTGGAGTAGTTCAGATATTCATGTCTCAGATACCCAATCTCCACAGCATGGAATGGCTTTCCGTCGTCGCCGCTGTCATGTCCATCGCCTACTCCACCATTGGCTTGGGCCTCGGAGCTGCTCAAGTCATCGGTAAGTCCTGTTTTCTGTATTTCTACTTTCAGGAACTTTATTTTAATATCTATATAATAATTATATAAATTTACTTTCTACTTCAAGTTTTGCCAGCTAAAGCTTAAGAAGATTAAATAGACATGCAAATTTTATAAATTATAATATTTGAATTATGATCATAAAAAAAAATTATGTATGAATAATTATAAGAAGGATCAATGTTTCTACTGTGATTAATATATATATATGTACTGCGATAAAAAGTTTTATGTATGAATAATATTTTAAAAATTATAATGTTTGAGAAATATGATTATAAATTTATTTTGCATTTTGATAGATGCATAAATTGTTTGATTTCATAAAATAATTTTTTACAAAAATAGAAAGGAATAATGTTTCTACTCTGATTGTTAAATTGATATTTATTTTTCGAACCAAACCATTTTAATGTTGTTTGGCCAGTTTGATTTGAAAGATTAACTGATATTTTACCCATTAAATTGGTAAAATTCCACGGTGTAAAGTTTTATGAGGGTAAGTGGATCTTAATAAGCTCAATTTTGCAATGTGAGAATATCAGGAGATGGAGTGGTATTGGGTAGCATTGGTGGGATATCAACAGCGACCAGCATTCAGAAATTCTGGCTGAGTCTTCAAGCGCTGGGAGACATTGCATTTGCCTATCCATTCTCCATGATTGTTCTCAACATACAGGTACAAATTTAATTAAATATACCAAGTATATATTACTGAAAGTAACCAACACCACAATCAATGAATTGCCGATCGTATTAATTCCTTAATAAAAAAATGAAGGATACGTTGCGATCTCCTCCACCGGAGACGGGGACGATGAAGCGGGCATCCGTGATCTCCATCAGCATCACCACATTCTTCTATCTCTGCTGCGGCGGCTTTGGCTACGCAGCGTTCGGTGATCAAGCGCCGGGCAATCTCTTGACCGGCTTCGGCTTCTACGAGCCTTACTGGTTGATCGACTTCGCCAACGCCTGCATCGTTGTGCACTTAATCGGAGGCTACCAGGTTAATTCCTCTTTATTTTAAATTAATTAATGCATTCTATTTAAAAATAATACTCCCTCCGTCCCGCTTAAATAGGCCATTTTCATTTTGATACATTAATTTCGGAGCTAGTATTTAGTAGCTAATTGTGGTTAATAATAAAATTGGCAATTGTAATTAACTTATTTAAGACTTAAACAAGTTAATTACGATTTCCAATTTTATTATTAACCACAATTAGGTACTAAATACTAGCTCGGAAATTAATGTATCAAAATGAAAAGGGCCTATTTAAGCGGGACGGAGGTAGTAATTATATTCAAAAGTTGAGGTGTTGCTTTCCTCTGTATTCAGATGTATTCGCAGCCTGTGTTTGCGGCGGCGGAGACCTGGTTGCAAAGCAAAGCAGTGAACAAAAGCTGGAAGCTCAAACTTCCATTGTTGCCGGCGTTCAGTGTGAATCTTCAGAGGCTGTGTTTCCGGACGGCGTACGTGGTGTCGACGACGGCGATAGCGATGGTTTTCCCTTACTTCAACCAGGTGTTGGGACTGCTCGGAGCGATCAACTTCTGGCCGATGTCGATATATTTTCCGGTGGAGATGTGTCTGAGGCGGAAAAACATGGAGGCGTGGACAAGAAACTGGATTCTCCTGAGGGGATTCAGCGCGGTCTGCTTCGTTCTCTCCATACTTGCTTTCGTGGCTTCGGTTGAAGGGGTTATAGCAGAGCGCTTCTCCTCCCAAGCCTACGACCGTTGATCGATCTTCTCCACCTCCGTCATTTCTCCATTGTAAATTACCATAGGGGCATGTAAAATATCTGTTTATCGATTGGTTGGATCCTCTTTCCTGACATGTGAAATGTCAAATACTGTATCTATCACACGGGAGGGGAAGAAATAGTTGGAATTCGAGTCGAACCAAGTATAATTGTTAAATTGGTTCGAGTGTAATTTTTTTATTATTGAATTGATTTTGAATTTAAACTGTAATTAAGTATTTTGTGTGTAATTATAAATCAATATTTAAATATTCATCTCTATTGCAGAAGTTAATTATTTTTTTTTGTTTGTTTTAGTTTAGTTCCAAAAGTTATGCATGTGGATGTATATATATATAGGACAGGAGAGGTTCCATAATAACTTATCATCCGTGACAGATTCAAAAAAAATTTGTGAGAAGAGTTGAGATCTTTTTTTTTTCTCCATTTATTCCGACCCTTTTGTATTATATATTTTTTTTTAATTTTTTTTCTTCTTTATGAGGAGGGTTATCCAGAAATATCGCAAAAAATATCAAATCACGATACTATAAAAAAAATACCAACTAGAAGAAGCTGGAAATCCCCCGTAACCTCAATGTAGATCCGCCAATACTTATAATGAGCTCATTATTTTCATGAGCCAAAGTTGGAGATAATACTTGACAAAAACCATTTTTAAGTAGGCATATGTATAAAATAATCTATCCAACAATAACTTGATCAATTTGGTCTAATGATTAAGTTCTCTTGAAAAACGTATACTCCCTCCGTCCCATTATATTAGGGACGGAGTAGTGTGCACAATAACCAATGTGCATTAGCGTAGAAGAATTAATATTTTATTGATGAGTGGGAAAAAGGTTGCCTTTTTAGAAAATATGACTAATAAATGGGACGGACCGAAAAGGAATATGAGACTAATATAATAGGACGGAGGGAATATTATTAAATAGACTCAAGCTTCCACTTTTGACTTGAGTTTTTCAAACTCAGCATCATTCTAGAATATATTATAAAAATTATTAAATGTATTTTTATTATATTTATGATCCAAAAATAAAATATTAAATAAATTAATTTATTAAATTATGTAATATATAAATATATAAATATATTTGATATATAAAATTAATTTATTTATTTATAATTTTAAATAAAAATAAATGTAAAATTATTAAATAGTCTTAGATAGATTAAAAGTCATGCCTTAACTTATAAAAGTCTCTTATGCTTAATAAGTTAGCCTAAAAAGGAAAATAGGGAAATATATCCCTATTTTTCACAAATTAGGAAAATATATCAGAAGGTTTTTTGTTAGGAAATTATATTCCAAAGTTTAATTCTGTTAAGGAATTTTGTCCTTGTTATTGACTCATAAGTCATAAGTTAAGTGTCATGTGATGCTGATCAATGCCACATGTCGCCACATCAGCGTCATGTGGCAAAAATCATGGTATTTTGATTTTTAAATATTTTTTTAATTTTTAAATATATTCTATTATAAAATATGCCTACCTATTATTATGTTTTGATATGTTAAATAGTGTATATAAACCATCAGTTTAGAGTGTTTGTAGATTAGCTCTAGTCTGAGCAAAACATGTAAAGTCTTGTAAAGGATATCAATTGAGTTGTTATAAAGCTGATCAAGACAAACTGAAAATCCTCCAGCTTGTCTCGAAAGATGATAGAAGAAACTGGCTACAATCCTTAGTACCAGTTTGGAGAGTTTGCATGAAGAAAACTGACTAATGTCACCAGCATGAAACTGGTCAGTTTCACTCACGTCTATCATTCTCAAACACAAAGACACAATGAACAAGTCAATGGGAATCCTCCTAAAGGCCAGACTTTAAGAATGGAGATTACTTAAAGTCTAAAGATTCTGGTGTTGGACCAGTTTCGATTCCTCGGACTGACTAGAAGAACCATTCTGACACATAATACGGTGTCGACATCTTGTGTCAGAAAATCAGGAGCAGGTGCAGACTTTCTGCAAAAGCAAGTTGTCCTTCACAGAAGAGAGACGCTGATTGCACTTCATCCAAAATGTCTCCCATTGACTATAAATTCAAACTTCACAATCTTCGTTTATAAATAGATGAAGTGTCCTGAGTAGAATAATGAGAGACTATCTAACAATTTTCAGTCTATTGGAACTTCTCTACCGAACATCCAAAAGCGCTCTAAGTTTTTTTTTTATGTTGCTATTAGATAGCTTTCCATGTGCCATCTTGGACACGAGACTTGTTGCTATCTAAGCACAAATTATTTCTTTTGTGTTCTTACTTTCCAAGTAAGAACACAACAGTCACAACTTTTCTCCAAACTATGATTCTCATGAGAATCTAGCCAAACCAGTTGACGGTTCAGGGAAGAACATTAAAGTTCTCAAATTCCTAAGACGGAAGCTGTGTGATGTGTCCACACTTCGGATCCGCGACACGGAGGAAGCAATGGCACAGGCGAGTGAGCAAGTGGACTGGTGGACGTTGACATTCATCAGCTTGCGATAGATCGTGAGAACCTTTTTATTCCAAAATCTAGTGTATTCCAAACTTAAGGTTTGAAGAGATGGCGTAGGGCTCTTGTGTCTGAACCTCTATAAATTCTTGTGTATTTACTATTTTATTTACTTTGTCATAAGAATTTTAAACTCAACACTGTCTAAATGTTGAAGTATACTTGAAACCTGAACTAAGTATTAAAATCTTAAGTTTTCAGAGACACAAACTGATGAATAACTAGTTCATGAGTGCAAGTTCTTGTGTAAAATTTTTGCTACGTGTATTAGAACACTGATCTCAGGACCAATATATTCTAATTTAATTATTAATGTATTTTTATTTTTATATTTTAATCTTTTCAATAATAATTTTATTTTTTAATTAAAGTATTAGATATATATTTTTTCTTCATGATATATTATTAAAAAGAATAATATATAAAAAATAAACATACTTTAATAATTAAACTGGAATATATAAAAAAATTAAATTTTATTTAAAAATAAACGTTGGGCACCATGTGACATTGAGTTAATGCCAATCTTCACAGTTGGAATTAGAAATGGGTTGTCTGTTCTCACCCGGACCCGGTTCTGATTCAGCAAAGGTATCAATGCCATGTGATACTTAATTAATGAGTCAATAGAGGATATAATTACCTAATAGAACTAAATTCAGTGATATAATTCTCTAACAGAAAAATTTTAGGATTTATTTCTTTAATTTGTGAAAAAATATGATATAATTTCCCTATTTTCCCAAGACTAAAATGCAACGAATGTTTAGCGGACACATTACAATCGGGTCAAAGCTTGGATGGCATATTTCCATCGCTATTTTTAAACTTGAGATTTCGAATTTGGATTAATTCTACTCTTTAAGAAATTGTATAAATAAAACATATTATTATTATTAACTATTAAGTGTGTATCTGATTTCTTTCTTATAGACACGTGCAACAAATGCGACATAGTTTTATACACACAGGAAATCTTTAAAAGAGTTTTACGAAGGATATTTCCACTACTGGGTGTCTGTTTTAAGATGTTTTCCTTATGTTTCAATCAGACCATAGCAGTTTTTTTTTAATAAAATTGGTTATATGATATATATTTTTCTTCAAAGTGATATTTTTTTTTCCTTTAATAGAACAGAAATTAGTTTAAACTTGATTGCCAGCACGTTGACTAAAAAATTCAGCCTCCAGATTTCTGTATCTCCAACAAAATCATACTTAGTTTCTCCACCCAACTTTTCCGTCATTAGAGGTCTGTCTCACTCTCTCTATTTCTGTATCATTTTTAATGCTAACGTATTTTAAGTAATTTATTTATTTATCTGCTTTCCTTTGTTTTTCTGGGTCCGTTTTAGATTTATGTATTTGGCTTTAAAAATACTGATTATTGCCACTTTTCCACGTTCCAAACCTGGTCTGTAATCGTAGGTGTTAATTGCTTAATCATATTTCTTCTACTTCTCTATGTACCAAATTTCAACCTTTCCCTATCTGCTTTCGGGGTTTTCACGTTTGATTTTCTTCAAACAGACGTTGCTGGTTTTAGTCACTCTGAAGGAACAATTATAATATGCAGATTCCTGCTCGAAAGTCGAGTCTATTAAGGAATAATTGCAAACCACTTTCTGTACAAGAATAATACACGTGATTGGAGTAGGCCATACTTGAGTGATAAAAGGAAGAAAAAAGGGTGCTGAAAGAAAATTCTCTTTTTTTTTTTGCCTCCACTTATTTTCAATTAAAGTTAAAGCAAGTTCATTCCATTGGCTGACGCTGTAAAATGGTCCACACACGCAACAGCTCATCTTGAAATGATGTAGTGAAGTTAGTAGTCTGTGCACACAACACTGATATGTAATTAGTTTGGTAGTAAATTAGGAAGATGTTGGAACGATCAGGGAGTGTATGGACTGCCTTGGCACATATCATAACAGCTGTGATTGGCTCCGGTGTGCTATCTTTGGCGTGGAGCATGTCGCGGCTCGGATGGATTGCTGGACCTTTGACCATGCTTGCATTTGCATCTGTCACTCTCACTTCTGCATTCCTTCTTTGTAATTGCTTCCAATCTCCTGATCTCGACGGCCAGATGCGAAGAAATGGATCCTACTTGGAAGCAGTTGGGAGTATTCTTGGTATGCAGTCACCTTCATGTATCTATATTATAAGCAAACATTTGCATCAACTTGCCTTCCAGTCTCTTGTTTTCTTTCTGATTGTGGGGTACAGAATAGTATGAAATGCCTTGCACTAATATCCAAGGCTTGATTCTGTGGTGTGTGTGTGAATGGAATCTTCATCAAGAAGGGTTTAATTTATCTTGGACATAAATTATTAACATTGAGACTCAAGTTGTTGGTGTTATATATTTATATTATATGTAGCTCTCAAACATAGTTAGTCCCTGATTGGATGATTGAGCATAAGGCCAAGATAGAATAAGATTATGTTGAGGTGATGTCAGAGTATCCTATGCTATCTCCTGTGTATTTTCATATTCTTTAACATTTACAACTCTCCTCTGCAACCCTTATCTCTTTTAACTTGAATGAAAGACTGAAACCAGAATCTTGCATTGGCAAAGCTTATGGACTTACCTGAGTTTGATGGCATTATACTTCCCAAAGTACTAATAGACTGTAAATGATTTGCTTTAATGCGTAAGAACTTTGGTGTGTAAAAGAAATGCATTAAACTTCAGCAAAGATAAATTGAGTAGTGGTGAAGGACATGTGAGTCTTGGAGAAGTTTGCTTTGTATAAAAAATGCATGCTGAGAGTAGATATTAGATTATGCTGTGTGCTTCTCAGGAAAGAAGAACGCCTGGATCTGTGGCATCGTTGTGCGAATAAATTTCATAAAGCTAGGTATTGTCTATACAATTACATCCTCCATCAGCATGAGGTATGTTAATAACCAAAAATATACAATTAATTCTGTTTCCCTTTTCTTTTACTGGAGTTTCCTGCCTTTACTAACAACATTATGTAGATTTTTAAATGTTGCATCACTTTTAATGTTCATTTAGATTAAGCAGGCAATCAGAAAAGTTATATTGAAATGTATCAGCATAAGATATTTGTACATAGGGGCACAATAGTTAAAAACTCACTCAAATCCCTTAAAAGAAGATCATCTGCTTCTTTTTTTAAAACCTGTTTTTGTTGCTGTTGTTGTTTTGTTTTTTCCTGTGAGAGCATGTCAACCTTAGTACGTTAACTTTGTTGAAATGGTGCAGAGCAATACAAAGATCGAATTGTTTCCATGCTAAAGGGCATAAAGCTGCTTGTAATTATGGAAACAATTATTACATGCTTATATTTGGATGTGTTCAAGTGATTGCTTCCCAGATTCCTGATTTTCGAAATACTGAATGGCTTTCTGTGATCGCGGCAATCATGTCCTTTACGTATGCTGGCATCGGATCAGGCCTTGGTTTGGCCAAGGTAATAGGTATGCAACTGGAAGAGCTAGCATTGAAACACGATTGGTTGTATGTAGCTAGATAAACACTAATCTCTCGTATTATGTCTATCCAGAGAATGGAGAAATAAAAGGCAGCATTGGAGGAGTGCCAACTTCTACTGCTGCTAAGAAAGTGTGGTCAACTTCTCAAGCCCTTGGAGATATTGCCTTTGCTTTCCCATTTTCTGTTATTTTTCTGGAGATAATGGTGAGCGTTTTACTCATGCAACACACTCTTTTTGAAGAGATCTTTAGCTAATAGTTAAGCATCGAGTTGTTTGAAGGATACCCTGAAGTCCAATCCACCCGAAAAAGTGGTGATGAGGAAGGCATCCATAATGGCAGTCTGCACCACCACCTTCTTCTACTTCTGCTGCGGTGGATTTGGTTATGCAGCCTTCGGGAACTCCACTCCCGGGAACCTGTTGACCGGATTTGGTTTCTACGAGCCATACTGGCTTCTCGACTTTGCCAATGCTTGCGTGGTCCTCCATCTTGTTGGAGGGTATCAGGTATCCTTCCTCATTCCCACATTTTCCAAGCTGCTGCTGCTGAGTTTCCTAGTTAAGAAGTAACACGATACTTGAATTTATGGTTACGAATGAGTAGGTGTTCAGTCAGCCTCTGTACGCGAGCATTGAGAAGGTGTTTGCGAAGAGGTACCCAAACAGCAGATTTGTGCAGAGAGAGCTGAAGCAGTTGCCAGTTTTGAGGCTGAACCTGATGAGGCTGTGCCTCCGGACTGCATACGTTGGTTTCACAACCGGATTCGCGATTCTGTTTCCGTATTTTAACCAGATAGTGGGAGTGGCCGGAGCGATCAACTTTTGGCCCATCGTGGTATATTTCCCTGTGGAGATGTATTTGGTGCAGAAAAACATCGGACCATGGACTGCCAAGTCCATAGTTTTTCGGGTTTATTGCTTCACCACCTTCATCATCATCCTGTTTGCCTTCGTTGGCTCTGTCAAGAGTTTGATAGAAGCTCGGTTTGGCTGAAGATGTAGTAGTAGGCTTTCTTTTTTTCTTGTGGGATCGACTCAATGTAAATTATTTTGTCTACATATATGCCATGAAGGTTAACCCACCAGAATAGAGAAGAAGACATAGGCGGATATCTATTCCTCAGTGGCAGTATATATAGGGGTCCATTTTCATAATGAGGGATTCCAAGCCATCAAGGCAGAGTTAATTAGCTCACGGAGAAGGGAGGGGTTCATTGAGTTTTGAGTTAAAATTGCATTTAAAGTAGAGATATTGTACAAAGGGAATGCCATCAGGAGCTGGGGCCCTAGTAGGAATCAATAGCAATAGTAAAGGAGCCCCGTTAATAATCAGCTCAAGATTCGTGCAAAATTGTGAGAATATCGACCTTGGAGAGGCCATTACCTGATTTGGTTTGGTTCATGATAAAAGTAGATAAATTGACTTTTATTTTGATTGGACTGTATCATTTACATTAATTATATTTTAATTATAAAAATATTAATGTAGTACAATGGTTGAGGTTAGGTTATTAGTTTTAAGATGTATAAGTCTCCTAAAATTTTTATTTATTTCTTAAAATCTTAACCTTAATTAATTTATTATCACATTTCACTCATTCGCCGCCTCTCATCTTTACCCTTATTGTCTCTCTTATTTCTCTGCGCCGTAGTCACTTTTCTCTTTCTCATTGTCATCGCCACCTTTCATTTCATTATCACTCTCTTTACTTTTTAAAATCAAATCTTGATGCATCTTGTAGGCGGAGATAACCATCGCTACCCAATTTTTTTCTTTCGCAAAAAAATTATAGCGAAAATAGGAAATGCTCAATGTTTTAGTTTTTTCCGTTAAATTAACATTTCAAGCCGTTAAATCGGCCGAACCAAACCATTTAAATATGTTTTGGCTTGTTTGATTTGGAAGATTAATTTTGCCAGTTTTGTTTGAAAATTTTTAGGTTAAAGACTACGCGGAATCCGTGTAGTCTATTACTCAATTCCGCGTAGTCTGGGAAGGTATAGTCTACTTAATTGTGGTGAAATATTCCGCGTAGTCTACTCCAAGATAGACTACGGAGAACAGTGCGTAGTCTATACGAAAATCTCGCGTAGTGTGGGACGGTGTAGACTATTTGATAGCGGTGATAGTCTATACGGTGATTGATTATGCGGAAACTCGATTAGTCTATCAATGTATAGACTATGCGAGATTCTGCATAGTCAATCACCGTATAGACCAATATGGACTACGCAGATTTTCACGTAGTCTATACTAAGATAGAAGACGTGAAAATTCACGTAGTCCACACGGAGATAGACTACGCTAATATTCGCGTAGTCTATATTTTTAATTTTTTACAATTTAAAATATCCTGTAAAAACAAACAATTTGTCAAAATTTAAATTATTGAAGCCCAAATATGAACAATATATATATATAAGAGGAACCAAAATATAAATTAAATTATAGTAATTTATATGTTTTGAACAAATTACCTTAGAATTGGAACAGTAGTAGTAATCCAGGTATGCAAGTTGATAAGCTCATATTTACACTCAATTATCCATGTTTTTCCTCCTTTGTTTTAGTGCAATTAGGATTAATTATTAGTTATTTTCGTGCATGAGTGTATTATAGATGATATTATGCTAAGTTTTGTAGGTTTTTTAGGCTAAAAGAGAGCAAAAGGTGAAAAGAGCCGAGTATGACAGAGTTGCTGCTTCGATTGACACACGCAAAGTTGATCGAGTTGGGAGACGTGCCAAAAAACCGAAGCTTGACCTCTGTGTCGACCGACAGGGAGAATGTCGATCGACACAGAGGTTGGATGTCGATCGAGGAACAACTGCAGAAGAGAAGGCTCGACACAAGAATGCATGTCGATCGACACTCACTGTGTCGATCAACACGAAGGCCGAACAAGGGTGAATCGAAAAAAGGAAGAAAAGGCTCGACACATTGCATGTGTGTCGATTGACATGCTCTCTGTCGACCGACATAGAAGCCGAAGAAGGGAATTTCACCTAGTTTGGTTATTTTTGATATTTTACCCTAATATTTTGTTTAGATGTTTTCACTTCTTTATAAATCCCACTCACATTAGAGCTCAAAATTATCACTCATTGTCTTTGATTTTACTTAGAATATTATTGCATTGGAGTTTTTCCAAGACTTTCAAGGTTCCTATTGTCCTTGTAACGTAACTTATGAATTCTAATAGAATGTATGCTTTATTTCTATCCATGTTCAGTGGCTACAAACCTTAGCAGATTCTAGGGTTTGATAATCTTATTTGATGCATGTATGAATGATTCAACTCAATAAGCATGATTTAATTTCTTGAGCTTAACTAATCGAATCTAGATTTAAAGAAGGACCGAGAGATGAATTTGAATCTAGGTTTGTAGTTATCAATTGAAGGACCGAGAGGTAAAAATTGGTAATAGGAAGAAAAAATAAATTACAATTGTTTTCTGTCTCAAAAGGAAGAACTAAATTGTAGGATTTAATAAGATAATTATCGAGATTGACTAATATGGTGTTCTTGAGATCGAGAGGAGATAGTCATTCATTAGCAATCTAGGGTTTAATTGCCTAAACAAGGAATTCAATCCATTCAAATCTAATTATTCCCCATTGCTGAGTTGATGCAACTTTGCATATTGATGATTTGATTATCTGCCCTGGAATCTTTATCTTTGAATTCATTTTACAAAACCCTTTAAATTCTTCATTGTTATCTTTAAATTCCAAAACCAAAATCCTTATTCGATTTGCTCAAAAAACTATGGTTTAAAAGCTATGTCCAGTACATACGATAGTTTCGTTATACAGTCTCTGTGGGTTCGACTACCTTAGGGTATTATAAATTTATTTTCCCTCTGTGCTATTATTAATTTGGTTATTTTTACCAGTGATCAAATTGGCGCCATTGCCGGGGACTATTGGATTCTATTTTATTATTAGTATGTTTTAAATCTGTTGGATTGAGTTTTTTTTATTTTTATTTTAATTTTCATTTTTGGTGTGCATGTGTTTTTCTAAAATTTGTGCTCTATTTTGATCGACATTCTTCGTGTCAGTCGACACAGCTGCGTCGTCTGTGTCGATTGACAGGGCCCCTGTCAGTCGACACAGAGGCTGATATCTACAGTGTCTTTTTCTCAGATTGCATGTGTAATATCCAAGAATTTCAATTATGGAATAAGATTTATTTCACCACTACTTTAATTATCTTGGCTGGGGAAAAAATTGAATAGAGAAATATTTGAGAATATTATCAAGATTTCTTGTTTCTTCACTCACATGCTACATTTAAATGCAATTTAAATATATATATATAGGGGAGTGATCTAGGCTGAACAGGTATATGTGAATGAACAGAGAACAAAATCTAACCATCCATTTTGTAAATCAACGTTCCAGATTAAATCTTTCCGTCTATCATTAAATAGGCTAGTTTTTGTCATTTAAAGGGCATAAACGGAAAAAAAAAAACCAGCACAATTAAAAACTGAAAGTCAAAATTTATGGGGACAGTTACCAATTAGGATCAACCCACGATCTAGACAAATTTAATCGAATAATATTTAGCATGTTTGTTGGTTGTCATTAATGATTTTTTCCATTATTATCAAATAAATTGGAAAGAGAAAATGCACCACGATTTATTCCATAATCTTAAGTTAATCGTTATCATTATTTATTGCTTTGTGTGTCATTGTTTATGAATTTGTGTGTCATTATAAGGTTATTCTCTCAACTTCCAGTAATATATTATCATTAAATGTATAAACAATTTTAATTATTCGTTAAACAGGGATTCGAAGAATGATACATTTATTCATAAATAATGACACTCACATAAAATAAAAAT